>JAGVSQ010011321.1:0-12326 GCA_022683975.1 Rhyacophila evoluta | reverse complement strand
ACCAGTTTTAAATAATTTAGAATTTTAAATCAATTTCCATCAAGCACCATCAGTCTAAAATATTAATTATAATATTATATTATGTTTACTATACCGTACTATTATATAAAACATAAATAATCTTGTTAGAGTTAGAAATTATTTGCTCCCCTGTTAATACGTCTCTATAATTTTTGGGTTTACTTAATTAAATTAAGTTTTGTTGTTAAACAAATTTTGTTCTTAGAGACAACCTCGACAAAAAGTTCTTTTCAATTGTGACTGTTAAATACATAACATTTTATCTAGAAGTCGTGGTCCGTGAATCGTCAGTTGATCGTCACCGCTTTCAGGTCAAAATTATCATTTGTTTTGATTGACTATCTCCATGATAACATAACGGCGCAAACCTTTTCATTGTATTTGTTTTGTTTTGACAAGAGTGGTGCATTCACTTCGACGCATTGTTATGTACATCGACTGTTATCAGCGTTATCAAGATGCGTGCATCTTGCACGTACGCTTTCAGTCTATTTTTATTTTTTTTGATGAATATGTAATTTATGTAAATAATTTTCTCCCTGAATCCGCGGTGGTGCCTACTTTTGCACGTAGCACAGGTGACTTGTTGATATTAATGCAAAACTATTAGCACACACTTTGGAATTTTTTCTGAGTTTTCGATTGTTAAACGTATTACGTAACGCTGTTTGTGAATTTTAAACGATGATTGTACGTCTGAGTTAAATGTGAAAATTTAAAAAAAAATCACTTCGGTGATGAGTCGGTTGACGGACCCGCTTGTGAACCACTCGTCACGTTCGATATTTTTTCCGACACTCAGTCAGATCACACCCCTATCCCATAAGACTTGTTTGGTTTTGTCGCGAGGTTAGACTGGTAACTCCAAAATATGCTTAAAAGACCAGGTGTAAGGACAGGACGGATGGATGATGCATACCTTTAGTAGCAAAGAGGGTGTTCTTTTTCAAATTTATATTGATTGATATAAGAATTACACAAATAATTATTTGTGTGATTAAATCAAAATAACTTTTTCATGCGAATCATATGGATCTTTACGTGGAAGTAACTTTTGTTAGCAATTCAACTTTTATTCTCAACGCCGGCGAAATACAAAATACGCATAGTTTCAGAACTTTTTAGGTATCGAAGCGCTCGGTGATTTTGCAAAATATTAAATCCATGTTATATCGTTTTTTTATTATTATTTCTGCAGCATTTTAAATAGGTCATACAATATGGGTCACCCGGTTAATGGATACCATCACAGCGCTACAGTTACATCTTTTTGCGCACCGAAATTTAAATCAATGTTTCGGCAGAGACAGTTTTTACTCGACTTACGACGGAGATACGTCCAATTCTTCGGTCGCAAGTGGTATTTCATAACAAAAGTTTAAATATATAGATGTAATTATCGCCTTATGATACACTAAAGTAGGTACAGGTTAGCATATATTTATGCAATAATAATTTTATTCAAATTGATGAAAAATAAAATGTTTATGTCCATTCATTACAGAAGTAGAACGTAAAATATTTATTGTTGTTCTTTTTTCTACGGCATATATATAGAGGTGTTTTGCAGATATGGCATACTAATCGAGTTTTTTTTGTTTTATGAGTGCAGAAAATGATTCCTTGACAAAACATTTGTGTTTGGTGCGTCTGATAAATACGTATGTATCGAAACATTTGTATCCAATAAATTAATGAATTTCCTCAAATATGAACGTTGCGTCAAGTATATTTACAGAGAGAGATAAACACAACTCCTTCTTCCATGTTCGCTCCCCAAGTGGAGCATATGGACACCACGTGCCGCGTCCAAGAATCCCCGCCGCCCGCCATTATTCTTGAGTCCTCCCAAAGTTCTCAAAGCTCAGAATACGGTTGTTTTTGGGCCTTTGTTGGGTCCCACGTCTCACAACCGTAGAGCAGCACTGACAGAATGCATGTATTGAACAAGCGGAATTTGGTTTTTACCATTTTTTATGTCGAAAGTGAAAATTCAGTTTCCGTAAGAGATTGCAGCCTGGCTAGACAAAGCAGGTGGTTGCAGTGGCGCACGTGAGAGGTCACGCGTCGAGAAAATCTAAGCCCCCCACCCTCCCTTTCTTACACGTCCCTGGAAATCGGCTCAGCTGTTTTCTTTGTCCGTTGACCTATTAACCCATTCACGACCAGATGCATACTATTTTTTAAATATAATTTCATATACCAAAGAGGCTTAAAAATATCGATTTTATTGAATATCCTTGCGCAATGTGTAAACGTCTTCATATTTAATCTACTTTCGGACGAACGTCCATCCAAAATTTCTCGTGAACGTATCGAAAACTGTTGTGTTCATTGCTTCCGTATTGAATTAATAGTTATTTTAAGAATAAAATACTTCTTGGCGACCTAATCAATTTTAAATGGCTACATCTACCGGCTTAGGAAAATTATAGAATAAAAACCGTTTTAAAATATGTTTTAAATATAAAAATAAATAATAATTTTATTTTACCAAGTTATGAAGACAGTAATTTCTCCTCTGAACGATTATTTTCCATAAATATTTTTAACTAAATTATCTTTTATCATGACAGAATTTGATTCTTGGGAATCTCTCTGAATTGTGGTTCGGTGATTCATTGGCATGTTTGGTAGATGAGGGACATATCTCATTGGTTTGAGTGAATTGCTTACAAACAACCTTAATTAAATTCTATTAGGTTGTATTTTCCAAACTATGGGGACATGGGTCTATTCACGTGTTCTTTCTTAAGGTGGGCTACGTGCGCAATTGATATTAAATGTTATTGTATTATCATTATCAATATTTTTAGCTTATACAAACGTACCATGCAGGCACTTAACCATACTTGCACAAAAATATGTACAAGCTTGCAGTTGGGTATGTCGCCACCTTTACATATACTTGTGACATAGCAATCAAAACAATACTTCTACATCATTAAATTATCATGTGACCCACTCTCTTGATATACCCTTTTAAATCTGGAGAAAAGTTCAGTACAACTTATTAACAATTTAATAAAAGTTTAATAATGATTTTTTAGTGCACTTAAAATCCTAGCTGTAAATGTGAGTTTCAGAAATTGAATATTTTTTCATTATTTTCAGGCCATGGTGGCATGTTATCCGGGTTCAGGCAGCCATTATGTGAAGCATGTGGACAACCCTAACAAAGATGGTCGCTGCATCACAGCCATCTACTACCTCAACATGAACTGGGATGTCAAAGACTGTGGGGGACTCCTCAGGTACACGCTTATCCATATGCTTCTTAAATTTCTAGAACACTATTTGTTAACAAGCAGCATATCGTTCATGAGACAGCCATATCTTGTATACGGCAAAAAATACAAAAGATCAAAAGAACTCCATAATCAATATCAATAAATAAAATTTCATATTTTTTTAGTGTCAACATTGAAAAATATTGGTCGATTTGAATAGTAACATAAAAAAAATATGAAATTTGACGTAATATGTAGAGTTTTTTCATCATCTGTAAAATTTGTGTCATGTGGTATAAGTAAAGTATTTCAAATAGATAGGCTTGTTCTGCGTGTAGTTATCGAGGACATGGACATAAAATTAATTTTGAACCAGAAAGGAAACTCACCAAGTCCTGCTCCACAACATAAAAAAATAATATATGTTAGTCATTTTTATTGTTTTCACTGTCAACTTTTGTCAGAATGACATAAGAATTGAACAATCTCAGATTAATACTAATGTTGTTTTCCTAATGACTTTTGCGTCGACTAATTTATGCCTCATCTTATATGCTTAATATCCCCAGTTTCTTATTATTGCTAAACAAGATAATAATTTTCAAAATGGGTGCACAGTCAATTAACATGTCATCTCGTTTTACATATTTCATGTTATCTCTCTTTTTGTAACATATTTTCAATTCCTTATCAAATATTTATTGTTGGTAAATACACTTCTCACAAGATTCATTTGTGTTTATTTATATGTTTGAAATACTAAGAGCGCTAAGAAAATATCTTTGTTACATGTTTATGAATGATTTATAATACAGGTAGTCCTCAACTTACGCGTCATCAACCTATGTGAATTTGCACTTATCACTAAGAAAAGAGGACTATTAATAGATTTTTAATATATTGTTTGTTTTCTTATATACAAAACCTTGTGATAGACTAGAGATTTAGCGTAGTTTTTGAATTGACGGAATTAAGTTGGCACCATTTCACTACTCGCAGTCATTATATATTTAACGTGGTTGACATTCATAAAATATTTATTACCATAAACACGCAGGAAATGGCAGGGGGACAAGTTACATTTCGTTTATTGTAAAAAATATAAATGAATGTTGTTTTTGGGTTGGGTTAGGTTTGGTTGTTAATATCTATTAGGATATCCCGCAATGGAGATGATTTATACGCGAAACTATTGCGTGACATGTGAACAATGCAAAATTGCCAACTTAAATTCGTAAATTCAGGAAAGACACTTAACCCCTATTTAATCCTAAAATCTATGAAACACAACTATTTTTTGTTTTACTTCAAAAAAATCGTTTAAAAAATTATTAAACAATTTTTTTTTTTGATTTATGTGATTTTCAACATACGTGAAAACCTTTGGGATGAATTAATCACATATCTCAAAGACTAGGTGTATATTGATCATTTGTCAATAGTATTCCCATATTTTGATTTTCATTCAACATTAAAATGCTCTTCCTATACAGAAAACACTAATTCATCTTGATCATAAACTTATACTTATTTTGCTGTGGTTTGTATATATTTTCAGGATATTCCCTGAAGGTTGGCAGGAGCAGGTAGCAGATATTGAGCCTCTCTTCGACCGTGTCCTTTTCTTCTGGTCAGACAGACGCAACCCCCATGAAGTGCAACCCGCCTTCGCTACTAGGTAATGATTAATACTTTACCGGAAGAGATTTTTTTACTATTATTTTAATGGTACAGGTCTTATCATGTTATTTTTCTATCAAATAAAAATATTCATATTTTAAATATTTTTGTAGCAACAGTTTAAGCAGTTATAACATACAAACTGTTATATGGTGGACCAGACTAGTTACGTTGATTTGAAGTGACGAAAAACATTACATTTACAATGCAATATTAATAATAACATTTATTTCTTGTTTTCAGATATGCCATAACGTTATGGTACTTTGATGCAATAGAAAGAGAAGAAGCCTGTAGACGCTTTCAGAAAGAAAGTAAGTTTAATCCATTTTTTTTATTATTAAGCGATAGAATGTAAAATATTTTCATCTTTCTAATTTGTTTTTTTTTTAATATTTCTTTTAGGGGATGCGAATCGTGCAGCGCAAACCAAGTGATCCTTGAGAGAGACCAGGACTGAAATACTCGCGGCTCTCTGCTCTAGATCCTCGTCCACTCGCCGTTGCTTTGCAGAATGCCGGCCGATCCACTCATGAAGAGCTCTGTGTCTTTATGAAGACGGCATTGAAAAATGCGAAGATCTACACTGCAATCACAGCGTGGCACAAGTACACCCCGCGTGCGTAGCTACTTAGCAAGATCACTTTAACAGTAAAATTGTACAATAAAATTTATGAATTTTTTATATATATAAAATTATCTAAAATCAGTACATTTCTATAATGATCATTATTTACAATCTGGATTTTATCTTTTAGTATCTTCAAGATATACGTCTATGGGTGATGTTTTCTTTTTACTCATAAAAGGAGCATAATATGGCAAAGAATTCTTGTTGTTAGCAAATTTTCACACATCTTCTCAAATCAAAAATGCATAAATTCTGAAGATGGATGACGACAAGTGATATAAATGTACAAATTTTAAGAATTTTTTAGTTCAAATTACTTTCTATCAAGTATCCAAATGAATTATGTTTTTATTATGTAAACAAACGCTGGTCATGTTGAAATATGAATTGTCAGTTTTTCTTTAAAGAAAACACAGATGTTGCCGATATTTTTTTTTGATTGCTTTCTCACATCAATATGTGGTATTTGAATATTCAGTTTTTTATGCAACAGAAAGTTTACCTACAGAAAACTACAGTCACTACAGTCATGAACTTCGTCATTTTGAGTTTATTACAAATTTAGTTTATTAAGCATTTTAAATAGAAACAGTGTTCCTAATAGCTTAACGACTACAATTTTTTGCTGAACTTTGCAAGGTGGCAACACATTCACAATTAAACTAAACCAAAACCCAGTTATTTCTCATACAAAAGAAACATATGACGTAAGACTCACATATGAGTCCACGGCCACTAACCAATGTTCTATAAAGACTTATATACGAGTCCATGATCATTAAACGGTTAAGAATAATGAGAAATCAAGTATCCATGAGCAATTTTTAACGCTCTCAAACTTGTCTGTGTTGGACGATTCTAAGATATGCACTTTATTTCATAATGTTATTGGTAAACTTCGTTTACTAGTCTCAAGAGGAGTCAATCTTGCAAATGGTAGTACAATGATATTCAAAGACCTTATCAATGCTCAATGTTTACGAGTTTAAAACTAAAATGTCTTCTGCTTCAAGTCTGAAAACTGATAAAAAAATAATGGTAAAAATTTAGTTATTCAAAAAACTTGGAATTTGTAATATATTTGACTAGTTCATGCATATAATGCTTGGTTATTGTGATATTTGTTTTCTAAAACTATCACAATTATAGCTTCAAAAGCGCTGTTAATTCTTCTTTTTTGAATATTTATCACATTAATGCGTCTGCTAAACTATAAGAAAACCTTAATCAATATCTATTAATAATATGAAATGATACTTCATTTTGTTCATTCTAAAAGACGTCTGCTGTCCAACAAATATAATATAATGCCATAGCGGCGGCATTTCTTACTTTATTATTTGTAATGTGCCGCTAAATTTCCGAAAAAAACATCAAGTGTGCCGTAAAAGATAAAAGGTTACATAGTATCAAAGTTTGCTTGTCATAATAAAGTACATAAAACGTAAACAATATTCACGCTAGAATTGTAGGTCTTCTCGTTTTTGATATTCACACGAATGCATCTAGGTCCAGGTTAATGATTATTAAAATACTGTCTCTAAATAAGAAAGAGACCATTAAATTTGTCTGATGCTCGTAACATGTGAATACTGTTGCTACAGATTGAAGTGAAATGAAGATTTAGATATATTTACCCTCCTGCTGTCTCAATCGATTACAGAGATTTATATTTATAGAGAGCCGTGAAGTAACACTATCATAGATCTAACCTAATCTATATTTTAACTATTATTCTACTTTTATATAGACTCATAATGTTAATTTTTTCTCTTTGATTATCGTTTCAACCATGTACAGTTATGATTAACACTAAATAATAAATTATTATATAACTCCAAGAACATTTAAAAATGTTAATTAACTATTACAATTGCTCTAATTACATATTTAATATCCACTTACAGTATTTTAGTATGGTTATAATATTTTTGTTGCGTAATCGTGACAGCAGAGATTGTACTGGCGTTAACACGGTAATTGATCAGAAACACGACAATTGATCAGAAATAAATTTTTATATTCTTCAGTTTGGTATTGGAGATGTTTCAGAATATGTATCCTTCATCAAAACACTATAACTCCCTGATAAAGCTGTCGGCACCTTTTAATATGAATGAAACTGTAATATTAATAAATATATAGTTTTTATCATTGATCTGTCTCATTGACAAAAGATATTATGATAATGGAGTTATAAATTAATATCAACAATAAAAATATGGATATTTATAGTGCATAGTCAATTAATGGTGTAATTATATTCAATTTTATGTTAATTGATTATTAACTCTTTTCTCACATTAAAAATTTGAACCTCTTTATTGTGAAATTTCAGTGTTTCTACTATCAAAAAATATTTATTGCAGGCTTTAGTTTTCTTAACGGAATGGTTTTACAGTGGGGAATTATTTTGTTTGTCGATGAATATTTTGTTCTGATACTGACTTGCCAAACTTGAAGAGTTGTTCCTGAAATATATACGCAACGGCTCATAACAGCTACCGTCAAAAAATATATTTATTCACTTTTTTGATTCATGCCTTTTGCGTAAAATGTTTTTTGGTATGTGATATCGATAAATTAATACATAATGCAGCCAAATATATATCAATGTGTTTCTTCTGTAACAGTTAAATGAAGTAAAAATATTGTGTTCCTAAAACATTGCTGTATATATTATATGATTTAAACTGTAATAGGGTTATAATGTAAAAAATAATCCTGTGTATTTGAAATTTGTTTATACAAATATGACAGTGAATATACGGTTGCAGTTGTTCTAACAATGATACGTGCATATTATTCATACAAATTAGCTTTTCAATATAAATATATATATTTTTCAAATGCGTAATATTTCAAAATGTCCACAATTTTTTTATACTGTCCTGATATTTCAACATGTATATATTATAAAAATATTTATTTTAGTGAAAAAAAACCGAGTCAATATATTTACTTGGTAGAATTCTCCATTTTATAATAGTTAAATTGAGTCACCGAAAATCACTTTGGATTCACGACCAACGGAGAAGGTACACATTTAGCGCTCGAAATTAAGTTAGCCAAACTGAACATTGAACACTAAATGAATGTCATTGAAGTTGGATCATGAATCAAGATTGATTTTTGCAACTCAGCGACTCAATTGTTGTATTTAATTGATTACAATTCCAGTTTTAGAAGTTTGTGTAACAGTTGGCGAAGTTTACTAAGCTGTAGAATTAAAAATCAATAAAAATATCTAAATCACAATTTGAAAATACTCATAATCAATAATTTCAATTGTTTACTATGTTCGCTCTGAAAGTGGAGTATATGGATCTACACAGCGTGAAGATATCTACTCCAGAAGTAGAGAACTCTGTTATGCGATTTTTTTTTCATGAGTTTTATATAGTATCAAAATTATGAATCTAACCAGCATCGTATTTGAAAGTAATCTCTTAAAACATAGTTGTATAATTCAAATAGTTCAGTTTTGCACTGAAAATAAATATTTTATGAAAAATATAATAAAAGAACATTTTATCATCTTATATTATATCCTATATTTGAAATTATTTTGAAAATAAAAATAACTAGTAATAAATTGGAAAATTAAGATATAAATCAATACATATATGTATATCTTAAATTCAATATTTGAATACAACTCATTTGTTGCAAGCTAATGTACGCAATAGTATGTGGTTACAAGGTTAGAAACTGCAATTATGTATTTAATGTCTAAAAATATAATATGTTTAAAAATAGCGTGAATGCTGTTGATATAGTAATTGTCTAGATAGGCCATTATTTATTAATGTTGAACGGTTTGAATATTACAACCCTGTGCAACATTATAGTCAAAATCATATTGTATGTTTTTGTGTATCTAACAAAACAATATAATCACAATGGGTAACCACCAGCCCTATCGAAATTAATTTATCAGTGTACATATAGTTTAGAAGTCAATTTGCCTTAACTGCAAGTGGAAATGGTGATTTACCGTAAATTACATCATTAAATAGTCTCACAATGCAGAATATGAAGCTTCATTTTTATGAATTAGTTCAAGTTATATTTTATCTTGTGTAATTTATAATGGGCTATCTAGGCGTTGGTCAGTTGTATCGATGGTCGGTACATTTTCTCAGTTGAGTGATGGATGACGTCTGTATATAAAATGATCTGTGGGAAGGTCAATGCAAGTATTTAAGATTTTTTATAGTACACATCTGAAGTAGGTTATTATTTTAAAAATAACATATTCTGTTACTTTGATTCTGAAGTTAACAAAAACAATAAAGAAATATTTATCAGCCTATTTCGATTGCTACCAAGGTTGTAATTCGGAACAAATTATATACATAAATAAAAAAGATATTTCATTAAATGTATTTTTTTTCCTTTACATTCTATGATCTATTTTTCTCTAAAACCTTTTATCCTATGTTAGAAAATTTTCACCAATCTAGTACACAGTATTATATTGTATTGGCGCTGGGGCAGCTAAAGGGTTAGCGTACGAGCTCTGTTATGTATTAAAAAAAATCCAAAGATGCAGGACCAGATTCCCAACAGGTTGACTGGTTGACTGTCAACTAATTGTGAAAAAAAATCTCTAAATCTTATAACACATATGGATTACATTTCTGGAATGGTCATCTTCACATCTAAGATTCGTATGCTCCACTTTTGGAGCAGAGATGCAACACTATCAATGTCAACACTTTGTAATGTGAAGTAAAACGTGTATGCTGATAGGTAATTGGTAAAATCGATTTTGTTATTGATATGATATAAGGGTTAATAGTAGATAATATTGATTAGATAAATATTTCAACAAAATATATATTTATTAAATGAAATCTTCAAAATAATATAAATTAAGCAGTTTTCATTGTAAAATTTGTTTACTTTCATGATGTTTAGCACTGTTCAACATGCTGTAACAAAGGAATTACATTCCAGAGGACAGTGTGAAAACTGGCAATACAATTATTCGACAAAAGTCTGATGATTGCTAACCTTCACTTAAACACCTGGAGAAGGTGATTTTACAGTCTAGGAATTTTAGTTCACTGTAAACATTTTAATTTAACTATTATATTAGATATTCAGTCTTCTCTTGGTATTTGTGAGTCTTCAACTGTTCTGGTGCCTGGCATGTATACTTTGAAGGAATATTCCGTTCTGGGGAAAGAACCCTAGAGAAAAAAATACATTCTCAGTTGTAAGTACATTACATGAATATTTATAGTTATCAATAAATAATATTTATAATTAATATAATAATATTTGACTCACTGGATTAATGAATTGACAATTTTGATGTGATCTAGTGTACGGCTGAAAATGGTCAGCTATAACCACTACGTCTGGCATTGGGTAGAGACTTAAAGCATCCGCATGTTGCCAGTAGAGCGGCTGGACTCCCAACGGAAGAGGAGCCAAAGTGCATTGGCTAAGTAAGGTTTTTGTCAACTAGATACAAAAAACAAAAAAAAAATATTAAACAATGTGTTAAGGATATGAGACAATCATTAAAAAATACTATACATTATTTTATTCTATAAAGCAGTATGTACCAATAAAATAAATGCCTTGAAAGACTAGTATTTTGATCTTAATTGGACTCGCCTTTTTTTCAAGCGAACTGAATTTTGTCACCGTGAAAAGCCTCTCCATACTATTGATAGTGTATTCAGCTACTAGCTTCAAGATACATGAATTTGTTTAAATATGATCCACTTAGAGGGTGAACATGGAAAAAGGAGGAAGATCTCATTTTGAAAGAAACAATGGTTATATTTAGAATTTATATTGAAATGTTTACACAGTTTGATAACTGCCTCGTAGAATATCTAGTACTAAACAATTTAACTCACATGATCTGGTATATCTCCAGTTTCTGGAAAATGAACAGCATTTCTGCACATCTTTGTGACAAGATTATGACGTAGCACGACAATTTCTTGTGTGCAGTATTGTATTCGGCATGGATTACTAGCAAACATTACGCTATCACCAAGTTTCGCTCGTATGTCTTCAGTCACGTATTGGGGCAGAGGCATTCTGAAATATACATGATGATGTAGTATGCTGGAACTCGGAAAAAAGTACATTTTGGATTTCTAAGACAAATGACAAGCAACAGATCAGTTTGAAGAAAATGAAAGACATCACTCAGTAAAAGTGATTTAAAATATTATATAGTAAATTTTATAGATTCAATAAATTAAAGAAAAATTCTATTTGAATTGTTGCATCATTTGCAAGTTAGTGATGACACTGTTATTTTGAAAATAATGTGACAAGTAACTGTAATTGAAATAGTTGGAAAAAAAAATCATCAAGATAATTCAACTATAAAAATTGCTTGAGAAATTACCTGGGTAATATATTCGGAGCAGCTGGATCACCACAACCTGGTACAAATACAAATTTGCAAGTATCTAATAGTTGAGGAAATCCCGCAATCAACTCAGCAAGTGCTTTAAGAGATACCTTCAGTTGGTTACTCTGCTCTGAGCCATACGGGCATGATAGGAACTCTCCCATAAATACTATTGCAACAGGAGGAATCTCATTGTAGCCGGAAAATAAATATTTCAGCTTTGACATAACCTGTGAAAAATAGTATAAAATACAATAGTACAAAAATATTATTTTATTAACACTATACATACCGCAAGAATTTTGCAATTTTGATACCCCGAATACCGGCGATTTTTGATAAATATCAGCAAATTTCGATTGTTTAATTTAAAGTT
>JAGVSQ010011320.1:0-12326 GCA_022683975.1 Rhyacophila evoluta | reverse complement strand
ATTCGAATGGCGAGCTCATTTTGCGAAGTGCCATCTCCCGTAATGTGTACCCCTAAGTATCTAAAACTAACACTCTCAATGCTCTGTCCATCGTTAGTCGGGAATAATCAGGATCCGGGCAGGCATGGTTGCACATAACGTTCGTCTTTTATCAATTTCTGTGGATATATTTTTACACTATTGAGATTCATATATGCTTCACTTTCGGATGATAAAAAACAACTTGAAATGTTTGTGACAATATATTGTCTTAAATCAAGTAATCAATCACCACATAGTATCGAGAAGATGTCTCTCCGGTAGCGTAGTTGGTAGCGTACGCGCCTAGCAGTCCAGGGAACACGAGTCGATTCCCCATTTGCCAGATTTAAAAAAACATAAAAATGCAGGACTGGATGCCCATTGGGTTGAGAAACTGCTTATGAAACAATTCTCGTGAAAAATAACCTGTCAAAACGTCTTCACATTGCGGAAATCCGTATAATCCACTTTCGGGATAGATATTTTCACACTGTGATTTATGCTCCACTTTGGGAGCGAACATGGTATAAGAAATCGAAGAGAAGAACGCATTTGAAAGTTTGAAACGTTTTCATTTTATTAGTGTATGTTTGATACTTTTGCTTTACCTGAAATATAATGGTTTTTAGATATAGGGTAAAAGTTTTAAGGATTTTGTTTTAATTTTGTATCCTTACTCAGATAGAGACCTTCATTTTTTGACTTTGTGTAAATGAATTCTGGGTATTTCAGCCGTCGATGACTTGTTTCACACCAATAATTATTAAAACATATATTTTTACACTTGATTTTGATGACATTTACTGCTCGTATCTCAACAAACAGCTAACAAAGTTTGTGATCTGGTTAATTCTTATGCCAGAATTCCGAACATGAGTCTCAACTCTCCCATACAAAGTGACCCTTTAAGCTTTTTTATTTATGCACATATTGTAATAGTTTCTTCACAAAAATGAAGCCTCCGAATAGTCGAGCTTAAAGCGCTACATTTTTTCAAAATCGTTTGATAAACAACGACGCACTATTTCAATTTTTTCTCATGGATGACTTAGTCAAATTTACTACAACGATATATTTTGGAGTTCTTAGTTTAAAAATAACTTGTTGATATATTATTATAGTGGTAAAATTTGAGTAGGTAAAAGTCAATGTACCAATGCTGTTTTTTTACATATTAAACATTTGGATCCATGGCACTGTTCCAAATCATTCAGACAGTGGTTATGCTCGTAAAACGTCTGTTTTTGTATTTATATATTTGCAATAACATATGTTATATTTATCGACTATGGAAAGGGAAAAAGACAACCCTATTTTTTTTAAATAGCTTCAGGATGTATATGGCTTAGTAAACGTTCTATCAAAAGGATATAAGCTGAAAATGATAAATTAATGTTTATTTAGCTTTTAAGTTAGAAAAAAAGATGGCCTGTGAAATTTGCTAACAGGAAAAAAGGCTTTCAACTAATCTATTGTATTTATTTTTCTTAAAATCCCCTTAAATTAATATTATATCGAGTAAATAAAACATCACTTTTAGTCTTCATGTATTGCAATGTTGTGTCTGTCTAATGTTTAAATTATTAAATAAACGTTTTTTGTGCCCCCTGTAAAATTTGTTCTATGTGTAACGTCCTCTTTCCTCTCCACAGTCGATATATATATATACATAATATGCATGCGTATATATACGTCTCTGTTGACTGAAGCTTTTTTTTTGAGTTTGGTGTTTTCACTGCTAAATGTGTATATCCGTTCCTCATACCACCAACATATCGCTCATGTCGAAGTAATAAATACCTCGTACACCACACGACACAAATTCTTTAAAAAACAATTTAAATCGATTTTCGTGGAATAATTATCGCAGGGATTTCAAGATTTAAAAAAAAATGTTATGAGTTGTCTCAGATAACAGTTTACGTCTTTAACTCTTACTGTCTTACTCCTTATTGTCCTAAAAGCCACGGTACTGGCTCTTAAGTGTCCAGTAAAAATATAGTTTAGATTCAAATTATGTAAAACCTGGCGGATTAACTATTGAAATGAACCATAAAAATCATTTGTTTATTTTTTAAAAGTCAACATACAATAAGTGAAATACATGCAAAATTAAAAGATAAACAAAAAAAAACAACATGCCCGGGCAGATACTCTTTACTGACTGATAACCGTATCTAGCCTCATTGTTTATCTATGAGACACAAATAGCATAAAGAGGAAAACATCTAATTGTATTATTCATTTGACAACAAAAGTTATTTATTATTTTAATTCTAATATATGTATATGCGTGCGCCACTGTGGGGTCGTAGGAATTCCTACAATACATCTCGCTTTGCCCCATTCGTTGGTTAACTCAGTCCGGTTCTGAGCTGTTGGGTCATCAATCATCCTTCATCTGAACCTGTCAACTTATTTTGTTTGCCCTGCAAGAAACGGAGGGACGCTCAATTAAACATTACAGTTCATGTTGCCTGATATTATTCAGTATATCGTAATTTGAAATCAATACGTCTGTGTAGCCGCTTTATAAATATTCGTCAACGAGTCGGTAAGCACGACCGCTTTGAAACCAACCGTCGCAGGTTTGAGGATATAAAAAAATCATTTTATGTGTATTCCATCAAAACTTCTATGATTTCAACATTGTCATTAAGAAATAAAAGCATTATCAGTATCAACAGAAATAATGCTTTCATATTAAAGCTAGGACCGGTATATGTGAGTGCATATTGGATGACGTTGCTTTTCTATGTTGGCCAACGTCGATCACTTGTTCCAGTAATGTTATTATGTCTCAGAGGGGAAGAGAAAGAGCATTTAGAGCGGCTACATGCAGTGACTATGTGTATGGATAATATCTGCTTTGGAATGTCGCCTCTCTGTTGACGCAATTATCTTCTCATTTTTGGCACTTATTTTATATTATTTGATTTTTAATACATATTAAAATGATTTGTCTCCCCGTTAGCGTAGAGGTTGGCGTGCGCGCCTAGCAATCCAGGGAGCACGGCTTCAATTCCCACATGTCAGATTTTTCATAATCCAAAAATGAAGGACTGGATGCCTATTGGGTTGAGCAATTGTCTGACAAACAATTATCGTAATAAATAATCTGCCAAGACGTCTTTACATTGCGGATATTTATATACTCCACTTTGTGAGCGAACATGGTATAAAATAATGATTTTTATGGCTAATTACAATAATAATTGATCTAGTAGATTTCGCATACTTTAAATTTAAGACATCCATTTTTAACGGGTTTCTTGGGGCTCACCGTGAATTTTGGCACAGTAAGGTGTAAGTAAACTAAATATACTTCAATACTACGTTTGTCTCCCCAGCAACTTAGAGACAAGCGCGCGCGCCTAGCTTTTGGGGGATGCGTGTTCGATTCCCACATCCACCAAATTTAAAACAATCTAAAAATGCAGGACTGAATACCCATCTGGTTCTGTTACGACATGACTTCACATTGCGGAGATCCATACACTTTCGGAGCGGACATCTACACACTGTGTAGATCCATACGGTCTACTCTCGGAGCCCCCATGGTAAAAATGTTTTAAATTTGAATGATCAAATAGAATGGTTATCCAAATATCAACTCCACCTCATCATATGGTAAATAGCTATCGCTAAGTGCGTACGAGTATCAATGGACGGCGGACAACGGTTAGTCTAGTGGTAAAATTGTCTGGCTTGTTAAGAAAATTAGTTTATTGTGCTCCGACTCGTCACTGCTTGAATGACCCATCATCACCGATTTGTATTATGTATCAAGCCGGTCAAGGCATTGGACTGAATGATATCACGTTTCTCTCTGATAACGTATGTGTGACACGAAATCGATGAGTTGTAATAAATCCACACATTATAACTAAAGGGTGCTACACACATTCAAGTCCGCATGCACAATCATTTGTGTGTGACCATTATTTTTTCCAAAAAACAAAACATAATAATTTTAGATAATCCTATGTGTATTTGATATTAGTATTTAATATAATTATTATACCTTAAAAAGTTGTCGTACAATCTATTTAATAGAGGGCCTCAAACATTAAAACTCGATTATTTCAAAACTCACTTTTTCACTTTAACGTCTTTTGCCAGTAATATAGTACGATTTGTATTATTTTTAACATCATCACCAATGATCAACAAGAGACTAAAATATTGTACAGAGATCCAAGTATTAAAATAGATTTATAATATTATGAAAGATAAATTTCAATATATTCTAGAGAGTTGGGTTATGAAGCTAGTTATTTATGGATTGTCTCGCCGGTAACGCAGAGGTTAGCGTGCTCGCCTAGAAATACGAGGAATGCGGGTTCAATTCCCAAATCTACCAAATTTAAAAAAAAAATCTAAAAAAGTAGGACTCGATGCCCATTGGATTGAACTTTTGTTTGATAACCAATTCTCGTGAAAAATATTCTGTTGAGACGTGTCTTCACATTGCGAAGATCTATATAATCCATATTATTCGGATCAGATATATTCACACTATGTAGATCATAGATTCCCACTTTTTTTTGTCTACTTCCTCTTTCTCGTTAATGTTTACTTTAGATCTCGCCCTATCTTGAATTTTATACTTTCGTACAGTCGTCCAGAGTTATTTGTTCGTAATTTCTACTTTCGGACGCAGTAGAAACTGAAAATTCGAAAACAAACGCGGAATTCCGAATATCATTTTGTAATCATTAAATTCTACCATTGCTGGTGACACTCCCATATAATTACTAAATTCTACTAACAAGAAACCAGCGCCCACCAAATTCCTGTAGACCAACTAAGCGCCCCTAAAATGCTTCTGAAACCGATACCGCCTCCCTAAACAGACTCAGCGCCCACTTTGAGAATCTATGGTATAGATGCATATGCTCTACTTTGGGAGTGAATATGGTGTGTATATATATATATTTATGGATCAATCTATATAAAATAACA
Source organism: Rhyacophila evoluta (assembly GCA_022683975.1). NCBI lineage: Eukaryota > Metazoa > Arthropoda > Insecta > Trichoptera > Rhyacophilidae > Rhyacophila > Rhyacophila evoluta. The sequence goes on along the minus strand of JAGVSQ010011320.1, from coordinate 7,340 downwards.
TTGTATTTAATTAATGGCAGTATCTATAATATTTACAAGAAGTTTGGTAAACACTTCCTTACTGGGATAGTTAGTATAGGAATCTTAAGTTCATGTTTCCAATAATAATCCTTCTCGGTCTATAGACTTAGTTAAAGTCTCGTCTGGACTGGTCAAGAATGTTGATACGTTGTTTTCGTCTAGGAATGCAGCTCCTGACAAATATTTACATATCCCTTCAAAACCAGTCGTCGACAACCCCGTGAACTTGAAATTGTGTCTACAGTGTATAACGACGTTAAGTCCACTGAATGTAAAACTGAGAAAATGCAGTTTTATCGTATCTTGTAAATGCAATGTGAATGCAAGATGTGAGATTTTGTTAAATAATAGAATTTAGCTATTCATTTGAGTCAGCATTTAAAAAATATATATTTAATTTGGACTTCATTGAACTTGATAAAATATAGCTGGACATTAAGACAGTTTGAAAAATGTTGTGATGTTTATACGCGACTTAAATACGTAATGAGTGGACTTTTGTGGGTTTGAAGTACATCATTATTATATGCATTGACGTATTTAAAATGTCATTTTTATCAAAGTACGGACTTAAAGCCATATAGTATTGATCAACACATTTTTTGTACTGTTTCTCACAAGATTTTATTTTAATACAATAATTTCTTTATATTTTGCAATACATATATCATATTACAGTATATGTTTCGTAATTGAATGGTAAAATCTTAATTTCCCTGCAATAATTTAACAGTAATAATGTATTTAATGATTTTGAGTGTAAAACATTTTTTTTACAAATGTCTCCTTGATAGTGTAAAGATCAGCATGCGTGTCTTCCATCTGGGGAATACAGGATCAATTCCTACATCTCCCAAATTTAAAAGAATCCAAAACGCAGGACTGGATGCCTATTGGGTTAAACCCATTAAGTGTCTGCCAATCAATTCTCAAAAATAATCCACCAATACATGTCTATACATTGTGGAGATCCATATGCTCCACTTTCGGAGTGAAGATGGTATAAAAAATCTATGTTTTACTTTAGTTGAAATTGTTACCGTTAACGATTTGTAAGTGAGCCATCAAGATGTTCACTGGAGAAATGCAGTCTATGGATTTCGACAATTTAGAAACTATCTTAATATATTATTTTTTTTATAAATATTGATTGTCAGCGTGTTTTTTGAACAATTGGGCATGAAGTACTGCATATTTAAAGTCGATTAAATGGAATTATATTCTTTTTGAAATATAATTTGTTATTTTGTTACGCACACGACAAAAAGGTTTAGAATCACTAGTGTTAATTCATATATTTTTTCAACGCTCATTACTCCTTTACTTATTCGGGTAAATAAATCCAGAAGTGTTTTTTTTATTTATTTATTTTATGTTTTTTGTTCGTTTTTGGTCTGGTAGCAGAGACAAGCATCGTATCACTAAGTTCACTTCCTAATTTATTATTGCTTCTTGTTCGACAAGGCTCTCGTCTATGGCCATTACTATAATACGAATGCAGTTAAGCAGAAGACTTCTACGCCACAAATTGAAATTTTTCATTTTAATGCATATACTGCTTCAAAAACATAGATACTTCAATTTGTAAAAGACACCCAATCAGAAATACACACACAGAAGAAGTAATCACTGTTTTTTTCTAACCCGTATACTAACAATTTACCAAAAAATAATATCTACAAAATTTCCGGCGGTTTAAACGTTTTCGGCTTTCAAGTCTAAGTATAAGGTTACTTAATAACAAATAAATGTTTGACCATACCTATTCCAAATTGCAGCACTTATCATAATGCCACATTCAAACATTTTCCGTCAATAAATGTATATCTTGTTGTTTTGTATTGCATCGATACATTGTTTTATTTAAAAACAGAAAATACATTAAATATAACCAAGGTTTTATGGGCGAAGACGAATATTAATAAAAATCCACGCACAAAACGATCAAAATTTTAATTAGCAGAACACGTCCGTCCCACAAAATATTTAATCACTTTCAGATTAGTACATTTTTCAGTAATCTAGTAATCAGGAACGATGTAGTATACGCCATGTAAGCATTTAAATTTCATGGTACAGCCTTAATAATATAAAAGTCATACTAAGTCTTACTTTGTTTCTGAAAATTTTCAATCGCGTTTCACACACAATCGACAGATTTTGACATTAATGTCTTCCACTCAACTGCATCCATATTATCATTGAATACATATTTTTTAAATATAGGTAACTCTTTTGTGGAGGCATAACATCCTATAAGATAAGTACAGACGGAATAAAATGCATAGAAAAAAATGAAAGAAATTATAATTTTGTGCCAACTCTAGTGAAAAATCTGTTAAGAGTTAAGTTAAACATATTGTTGAAATCAATGCACGCTAAAAGTGTAGCATATGGATTTTAAAAATATGAAGTTGATCACTCCAGAAATGATTATCGATTTTTGCGTTGACAATATATTTCGACAGATATTTTTTCACGACATTTGATCGATCGTCAATTGCTCAAACCATTGCATTCACCCCTGCATCTTTGATTGTTGTCTCACTTTAACATTCTTACGCATCTGTTGTAATTGATCATGGAACTTCTGGCTCCAAAACGCACACGCTAACCTAACCTAACCTAACCTCTCGGCCACCAGGAGTACGTCATTGTGGGTGTGTTTAGATAATAAAAAAAACTTATTGTCCTTCATTTTGCACCTAAGCCTAATCCAACCTAACCTTTATTTTACAATAAAGCTTTTCGTATTTGCAATTCAGCGTTTCCGGCTCCGAAGTGCGCGCGTTAATCTCTAGGCTACGAGTTGCCTTGTTAGTTAGTTGCACATTTTTAATCGCGTAACAAATAAACATAAGCTATAAGTAGACTAATTTAGTGACGTATTTATTGGAAAATAGCTTATACATTTATCGAAGCCGTTTTCATTTCGTTCGAAAGAGCCTCAATTATCAGTAATAAAATTTCTATGTAGCCTTTGACATTTGCATAAAATTTTCGCTCTTGGCATTTAAAAAAAATCGATCCTCTTTTACAGTCAGCCTGTCCTAATATTAAATCAATACGGGATTGGTTTGCTCTATATAAATTTTCTATATTAATTCTTCTTTGGTGTCATTTTCTCTCGATACGATTTATTTTGTCGACATTAATTATCAGCTGCGAGCCCAGCGTCAACAGATGTTTATAATACATACTACACCAGACTCTCTTTTTACACGGAGGATACGTTTCATACAATACCGTTTAAAAAAGTATACTAAAATAAAAAAAAAACAACGGTGGACAGGTTTTCTTGTATAAAAGTCAATAGATATCGAGAATTATTTATTAACAAAATCGTAACAAAGATTATTCACTATCAGACAATAGACGAACTCGTTTAAGCATATTTGGTACGACGTCGCTTTTTTCACTTGAGATATTTAAAGCCTGTGTAATAAAAAATGGGGGGTGTAGCACCGTGCTATTTTTAAACCGTGTAAAAAGGTGAATATGGTGTATTTGAATAGGTGAGCTAAGCGATTTTGCGCATTGATGTTTATTGTAGTGGGTTCAGATCCCACAGCTACATGAGAATTTTCAGAAATTCAAATAATTTGATAATTTTAGTTTTAATTTAATAATTATTTAAATAGCTTTAGAGTGTGGTTGATTTCCAATCCTCGTGAAAGACACTTTATTTAGATATCACTTATTGAGATGTCATTTATTTATTTTCTACGTGTTAAAATATTACAAACTATAAGTTAAATATAATAACAACACGATAAACATATGGTTATAACAAAAATATTAAAAACATATTGAAATATTAAAAAAAAGAAAAAATTAAAATATATATATACAGAAGGAAGAAGAGAGTGCCTACCAAGTAATTTAGACAGGCCCTATTCTAATAATGTATATAATAGCATCCATTTAAATTAACTCTCACCTAGCTGGAAGATATTAATATCCGAGACAATCTCGTTAAACATCACCATTGCTCTCCACATTGACATTACTGCTAGTAGGTTATTCATGTATTTAGGAATAAAAAACAGCTGATGTTCTCGATCCCTCGGGTAGTTATCAGGGATGTGCAGACTAATATTAGTCAGAATGGCAGAGTTATTAATTAGTCGAAAAAAATGCGTCGCCAAATACATATTCCTTCGTAGTTTTAAGCTACAATAATAAAGCTTCCACGTAATGAAAGCAGTCACGTTGTGAGAATGCATTGAATTAATATTTTGTAATGTTCACAGCATGTGAAATAAAAAAAATATTAAGAAAATACATATGTCTGTTACAGAGATAGATCCGTGTATTATGTATCATTATAAACAATAGATATCTGTATGTTAAGTGTAAAATACACCAATTTTCAAAGTTCACCGCTTCGGGAACTGTAATAAGAAAGATGTGATGATAATTATGATAATAGGCTGCGATCCAAGAAAGCTTTCGTGTTATAAGAAAAGGTAATTGCCCCTACAATTTAGGTAGAACAGATCATTCCTAAAGCTCAAGACTCGTATCGTACGTTCATCTGCATTTCGTTAATTTAAACCTGTGGTTAATGCGGCTTGAAATAAAGTGGGATAAACAAGATCCATTAGATCTATACGAATTAATTATTTATATAATATCTATTTCCATGGTTAAAAATCACATAAGTAAAAATTAACATTTTTGAGTTGAACGTAAATAAGGGGTATATTTTCAAAATTAACTTATTCTACTGTGCCAAAATTTATCAAGCGGTATTTTAAAGAGAGTTTTTTCGTATAGAAAAACAATTTAGCATGTAAATCAGTATGTAAAATCAATTTGAAAATTTTGAAAGCAAAAAAAGCATTGAAAAAACAAGATATATGATTCTTTTATACAAAAAAATCTTTCGAAGAAAAAAATAAGTTCGTTTTGAAAATACAAGATGCTGTACATTATTAATTATATATTTTTACTATTTTTGAGTGGTTGATTCCACTTAAAAAATATATGTGACTATTCGAGTATTTAATATAACACAATATTATTTACCTACAGTTAAATATGGATGGCTTAAAGTGCTAAGTTGATAAGTCCACTTTTAGCTGAAAATGACTTGCTGCAACATGGTATATGAATGTTCTGTATTAATTTGATAATTCAAAGATATTTAAATATATCTAAAAAACATACCAAGAAAAAATGACAACTCCATTGGGCTCTGAGACATAAACTGCAAAATGTATCATACCATAATTGCTATGTTTTTTATATCAAAATAATCAGTTTTTACACTATCCTGTATAACATTAAGCTATTGATATAGCATTTAACTACAAGTGTATATACTCATTGTCAAAAATAGAGCTCCCGCAGCTTTTTTTAAATTAGGACATTAAGGGATATGATTTTTAACGTTGGCAACATTGTAAGTGATTAGTTATTTGAGTATATTGCTTTAAACTTCCGATGTGACAATTTTGTCAATACAGTATTTTTGCATTTCCTGTTTTTTCAACGTAATTGGGAACATCCTACAATGTTCCTTAAAGCGTCTTAATTAAAATATATTCGAAATAGAAACTTTCAATGTTTCATCTTTTAGTAAGACGCAGTTGTTTCACTCTTTGTGAAGTTTAAATTTGGTCACATTGGATGTTCAATAGCTTGACGACGATATATTAAAACGCAAAAGATAGTCAATTTTTCTGTCACTCATCGTTTTAAACGGACCAATATAAACAAGATCTAGTATTTGCGCGAGATTTTATTTTTTTCGCGTCACTGACATTTGAAAGCCATTTTCGACCACACACTTGATCAAAATAAACGAGAAAATTTGCCAAATTTAGATAATATGTTTTTATAGCATATGCGTTCTTCGTGTGAAGCATATGGAAAGCTTTGAAATTCACTCGAATTGATTTATCCGTCATTACTACAGGATTTCCTAAGCTCGGAACACTGGTGTTTTGCGAAAATCTGGATTTTTTTTTTTATACTGACTTTAAGAAATTTAAACATTAAGATGAACGCTCTAAAATGACAAAAAAAGATACAGTTCACTGTTGTATTTATACAACAACTTCTCTTCTCCTTCTTCCATATCCGTTCCCTTAGTGGAGCATATGGACGCAAGTAAAAAAAGTAAGAAATGCCGCTGTTATGGCAACATATCCAAAGACTTTCTGGTATTAGAGAAATGCGCCACGGCACATCCAGCATCGTAGTTCGCAGCACAGCAGTTGCAGAGCACTGCTCTAGAGTGTGCGTGATTCCTATTTTAATTAATTAAGTCCATGTTGAGAAAAAATCATTGTTTAAACTAAAGGACTGTTTTTAATGAAAATACCATATTTCAGCTGATTTTGACCAATGGCCAAAAAAATTGACGACGTCTGGCTTAGAGTCCCAGGCATAGAATCGAATACAATAACATTGTTCCAAGCAATTCATTACCTCGTACCTCGAATTATACACTTATATTAATATAGACCTCATATTAATAAACGTTTTATTGATTATTTGGGGTTTCGTTAAAATTTCAAGATTCATGAAGTGTTCTATCGCAGATAAAGTTTGAGAAACTCTGCACTAATAAATGAGGGGTGTATTTAAAAATTGAGTTTATTGCACTATGCCTAAATTGAAAGGAGAACATTTTGAATAAATGTTTTTTGCATAAACTACGTATCATGTCTTTCCCGTTTTCAATGATTTTGAAATTGGTTTTTTTTCTACTAGTTTACATTATATGATTTTGCCATACAACAAAAGTTGTTTTGGAAATATATCCCTCAAATGTACTCATAATGATTTGTATTTTTCACACCCGCGTTACAAACGATACAACTTGTAAATAGATTTACATTTAAATATTATACTATGTATTTTCTACATTTAATGAAATAAACATAGAAGTATAATAATAATTGGGCGGTCCGTAGATAGCCATGATTCTAGCGGCGATGTTTACAATATATATTAATTATCTATACCTAAACCTAAATTCGCAATGAAAGGAGCACCTGCGATCAAATTTGAACGCATACGACTAATTTATTTGAAACTGTATTTTAATCAAGACAAATATCAATAATCTCTCGTTTCTTTGCAAAATATAATAATTATCGAAAGACCGTAAGTGAATTTTTCAGTGCTGAAGTCAACTCTTTTTTTCGTATTCTTTACGTATTTTTTTCTAACCTAAAAATAAATGATATGATTATAATGACTTTCACATATCATTGATATATCTATTAAGATTTTTTTTTATATCATGTTCGCTCCCAACGTGGAGCATATGGATCTACACATTGTGAAGAAATCCACCCCGAAAG
>JAGVSQ010011319.1:0-12326 GCA_022683975.1 Rhyacophila evoluta | reverse complement strand
TAGTTCACAAAAATACCGCGATGACGTACGTGCACTGGTATAAAAGTCACACTGTAGTATACGTATTCTCTAAAGGTCAAAAGGGAAGTTCTTGCCTATGCAATGTAAGTTCTCAAGGAAATGTTTTATCTAAATTACATCGGTGATCAGTTTATTGCTTTAAGCAAGTCATAAATCCTAAGAAAATAAATTCATTGTCTTTATTAAATAATGAATGTTAATATAATATATATATACATGCAAGAAGCAATGATTAATAAAATATTTAGAAAATTTTTAGGAGGACAATATAATAATGATGGCAGAGAAATAATAAAGAGAAATGATTTAGTATTAATTTTACATGGAAAGTAGCCATATGATTTAGTTATATCCTTCACCAAATTTATTATTTTGAACCAAAATCTAATGATTCAAGATGAAGAAATGGAATGTGATCCAGATATCGAGACTTAATTTTGGTTGAAAGCTGTGGGTGGGAACATGGCTTAGTTTGAGTAATAATAAAAAAATAATGAATGTAAGTATGACGTTATAAGAAAATAGGTGAGATATATAATTTAAAAATCGATAATAGCCTAAATCTATTCTTAGCCGAGTAATAATTTTTCTATTATCATTGAAATTATATATTTACAGCTGGGAAATATTTCTATAGGATGGCGGAGATATAAAGCTATTTTTTTGCAATGATCCCTATTAGAATCTGCGCAAAAAACCAAAACTGAGCACAGGGTTGTCAGTTTTTCGCTGGCCGGGGGCAGGAATGTATTCCAAAGATATGATAGTCTGCGATCAGTATGCAGGATTTTCGAAAATGCCAAAAATGCATGGAAGCAGCTTAGATGGAACATTGTATGCCATGTTTTGAATATCTTGAAGTTGTAATGTTTTCATTATGTTTAATAAATCAATGATTTTTTTCAAAATTTAAAACTATCCACTGAAATAAAGTCACCCATCATAAGTAAGAAATGAATTTGTTGTTGTATAACTATAACGAAGGTTATAACTGAAAATAGTGCTATTTATTGTTGCGTTAATTTGACATAAAAAAACACCTTTTAAACGATTCACTTGCAGCTTGCAGTTTAGATAGATTTGAAGACAAAATAGCAGAGTTATACATTTCACAGTGTAAGTCTCAAAGTCCAGTGGAGTTGTCAATTTTTCTTGGGACGTTTGTTCGATATACTGAGTTATCAAATTAAATACAGGACAAGCATATAGCATGATGCAACGAAATGGCATTAAGTAATTTTCAGCCAAAAGCAGAGTTAGCAACTTTGCACTCTAACCATCAATATCTTAATTTCTAAAGAACAAAAAAGTAATCTTTGATTAAAAAAAGAGAATACTAAGGTTATCATTACAATAGGATTGAATTAGTGATTGGATCTTTGGACATTGGATAGACATTAAATTATGGTGAAAAAGGTGTATCGTAGAATTGTCGAGACTTGATATATAACATGTTGACATTTTGACAGCTGCTTGGAGATGCAAACCAATTATGATAATTAAGAGATTGTTTTCAGGTGAAGATCAGTTTGATTGATAAATTAACTCACCCAACAACTCAGCGGCTGGTTTGGAGATCTGTGCACCTTTGCCTAGCCACAATCGAATTCTTTCATAATTTAGAGCTACTAATTTTTCACCATGCTGATTTTCCATTGGATCATAGCTGCCGAGTTGTTCAATAACTGGTTTATGCTGATTTTTCGCTTTCTATAACAGAAAAATAAATATATTATATCGGAAAAAATGGGAGTTTACCTTCCATATGTTTGATTTTACGAAAATAAATTAAATATGACATTGCATAGTTTCAACCATTTTACCGACTGAAAAGGCTTGTCATGTGTTAAAAAATTCTGTTATTCAAAAGCTTAATGGCCGCAATTTTTTGCCAAATTTTGTATGGTGGCCGGAGAAATTCATAAGTAAATGTGCAGACAATTGAAATAATCTACTACCATGTCTCAATCAATCAATATAAATTGTAATCCAGTTATTTCTCATAGAAAAAAAACGTATGACATAGGACTCACATATGAGTCCACAGCCACCAACCAAAGCTCTAGCATGGCTCATAAATGAGTCCACGGCCATTAAAATGTTAATTATAAATATTTCTTTGCATCCCTTGTGTGGTTATATACAAAATGAGATACCTCCCATATATTCCAGATCTACATAGCTATTAAATTATATGTACTTCAAGTTTTAAAGTTATTATTTGTGAACATATTTTAACAATCATGCATCTAAAATTACAAAGCATATTTTCGACGTTTCAAAAAAATAATCTGAACTCTCAAAAATCAGTCATTGGCTTCTCCTGAACAATTACTTTTTTGACACACGCTAGATATTTTCCAATTGATGATATAAAAATAAAAAAATATTTGAATATATTTATTTCCAGAAATTGTTGATGTCAAAATAAAGTAGATCTTTTTTCACACGATTTAGACAAGGAAGCTGCACTCTAACATGTACATATTTCATCTTCTTTCAGATTTAAGGATGTTCAATTATCTCAAAGGAGGCAATGTCATTCTTGCAAATATATTCAGCCAGTGGCGTAGCTACCGTGAAGCAGTTGGTATGAAATGCTCCAGGCGCACGAATCATGTGGGTACAAAATAAGAAATGATGAAAAAAATATTGTATAAAAACAATGCTAGAAAACAACAATTTTTTACATGGAAACTAAACCATCAATAAATTTTGTAAATGAGATATGCAGTAAATATTAGTAAGTACTCAATACTTGAAGAATAATAATTTATATAAATATTATGTTAAGTAAATTGAATATCCTAACGTTAAAATATCTTGAATTTCAAATAAATTGTTATTAAGTAAGGTTTGAATCGAAACAGCAAGATAGAAAAAAATCATCAGAACTCTTCTGAGAAATAAGAGAGCGCATCGATTTTACTTGCTCCAGAGCGCTGAATATGTAGCTACATCAATGTGTACAGGATATCAGAGATGCTAAATCTTAGTAAAAATCGAGCTCATTATGTTTATGGTTGTGGCGGCACAGCCAAAAATCTCAAAAATAAGATCGTTTAGAGAATTTTTCCGAAGTGCTCACTGCAGTATTTGATTTTTCATGAGAATTTGTCAGTATTTTAGATAATAATAATTACACTGTCTTTAGGGATATTTTTCTTTTGTACTATTTTTGAGGTATTTTTGCATTAAATGATAACTATTGCTTATTACTTTTTTTACTTTTTTACTTTAATACTTTTTTAAAAAAACCTTCCGTCTTTAAAACAGTCAATTTTATTTTATTCGCCGAATGTGTATTTTTATTTACACCTACTTACGTCCATAACCACAATGTGAAAGAAGGGTCGGTTTGCACATCCATAACGCACGAGTCTAATAATTTTGCAAACAAAATAAGACGTTTTTCCGATACCGCTCGAAGGTGAAAGAGTCAACAGCGGCATTTTGTGTGTTGTGAATTTGTACCAAGATCAGTGGAATATTTAAAATTCTCTCAATAAATAAAGCTCCGCGTTTCCTTCTGACGTTTAACCGTATATTTGCCAAGCTAGGAGCAAATATTCCTGATTTCACCACATTTTTTCATTGATTGATCAATAATTTTTCAACAATTATATTTTTAATTGCAATATTTATTTTAGAAATACATAAATAGTTTTATGATTTTTTTTTAAATTTGGCTCTCTCCCCCTTAAAACTTCCAGTTCAAATTTTTATCATTTTTTAACTCTAAATCGTATCTGAATGTCTGTGGTTTTAAATTGACAGTCTGCGAACTTCAAAATTCGTTCGAGTTCGACAAAATGTGGTCATATAACTCTCTTCGTTGTAGAGTTTTCAATTCTTCGTATAATCCACTGAAATCGGCTATTTCAAGATACCATGGAATCAACTCGAACAGAATACCATCGTGTTGGATAAATTCAATCGGTGAGTATTTTATAACCTCAAAATTGTTAACAATCTTATTATACAATGCAAGTAACTATAATATACATATTGTTTGATCAAGCGTAAGTACGTAGTTTTAATAGCAGTCGGCGTATTCAAAACTTTGTGACGTTAATTAAAGCATTAGTATTCATGCTTATCCCACAAGGAAGTTAAAACGCAACCTTTTCACATCTCTATTTATTAAGCACTATTTGATTATATATTTAAAACTACTCAACTATTGCTCTATGATTTTCAGTATTTGAGCATATTGATTAAATTGTATTTTATTTCCAAGGAAATATATTTATTAGGTGGACCAAAAATATTTTAATTCACAGACTTGAATATAAATTAGTCTGGTCTAGAAGAAGTGTCTAGATTTCGAACCAATTAATTAACATATTATTCAAAATGTCGATTATCTTAAATTCCCGTATAGCCTGTCTTTTATTGCAGTGTCTTTAATTGAGTTAGCCTCAGAGATTTTGCAAATTTTCACTCTTAATTGTGATTAAATTAATTGAAGGCACTACAATAAAAGATAACCAAAATGTCTATATAACTAGAATGGTAGAGATGTATTTTAGGTCGGTGAATTAAGTAAGTCACAAAACTTTTTTCAAAAACACGATTAAGTTAGCAGCACTACTCACACATACACTTGCCTAGTTTGACATTTCAATATCAATTATCAATGCAGCACTTTGTCTCTCTAAAACAACACTGACGCCAGTTTTTTAAACTTAATATTACCTTCCTAAAATACGAGAAGTTCTTTTTAAACAAACCTAACCTATCCTAACCATTAATTTACTGATCAGTTTCTGATATTTTTAATAAACAACAATTTACCATTTTTGTTTGTATCACCAACAAGATTGTCATTTGTTTATCATGTCTACCTGTTTTAGTATAGAATTAATAAGTAATAAATTAAATACTACATAGTTTTTTTTATTTCTGTGTTTTCCCATCCGCAAAATATAACGCGTTCATCATTTATTCTTTCTTTACATAGAAGTGAGCATTCCAAAAATCTACCACAAAGACAGGTTGCATGCAACCTTTTGGTGATGACAGGCTCTGTGTTGTGCGTGTGCACTACTTGAAATGTCAAACTAAAATCGACTTTCGTCCATTTTCTTGCAATACGGTTACATTCAATTTAATTTATAAAAAACAAACGTTTTGATTTATTGATACATACTCAACGTTTTGAAGTTAAGTGAAGGACTTTAGGCTGATTAATCGATGCGTACTAATCAAGCCCACGATAAGTCAAATTTTTTAAACAAACATAGCCATAAAAAATATTTAACATGTTTCTATGTTATAAGGAAGTTTTATTTTCACTTGTGAAAAATAGAATGTTTGCTATGATTGTTTTATTATATTTATTATAAAACATATATTTTTCCTCAAAGATTAAATAAAATTTAAAAATTACAATTTATTTTTCAGATACACAAATCATAATCAAGCAAAGGAATATACAGAGACGTCTGCAGAATGTCTCATACTCCAAATGGGTAAAGACCAAAGAGGTTTATGCATCTTCTCCAACATTGGTAACATTCAATTATTAAAAGGGTTTGTGTCATATTCAACTCAGTATTGGTTTATGTTTATTTATAATTGTTTATTTGTAGGTGAATAAAGTTGATGCCAAAATTGATCTAGAATCACAGTTTATCCATGATTTGATACTTATTAGTAACTCACATCAAAATTTAAGTGATCAGTTCAATTTTAAGTCTTTTCACATTAACAAAAGATTCTTCCACACGAGCTGTACAAATGACCAAAAAAAGAGAAGAAACAATGCTAGAGAAGCAAAACTGTACGATGAGGAAGAGGTATTTACCTTTAACGATGAACAAGTGCACGATTTTGTATCCCAAAGGAGTCAACAAAATAATAGTTCCGTTGAGAGATTTCGTAGAAATAAGTCTTTATATTATGACGAAGATAATTCTGGCTTTCAACATGATAGAGAAGAACCTTACACTAGACGAAGACCTTCATCTCATGCGTCTGAAGAACCTGACTTCCCCATCAAACAAGAATTTGAAAGGTAAATTCAAAAATGTACATCCTTACACAAAAACTTTACAAAAGAATATTAATACATTGTTTACCTTTGTTATTGTTGAAAACCCGTGGACTCTAAATCCTATAGCTAAGGCTATGTGGTAGATTTTCTCAGCATGATGCAAGTCTTTAAAATGCTGCCCTTCTCGCGCCCCGAATTTACGTCCATCTGGTTTTTTGTTATTTTTTTTGGTTTCGCGCTAAATAAAATTTTCTATTTTCAATAATTTGCATTTTCAATGACAGCATCCCCACATTGTTCGTACGTTAAGGAGTATTTGTATTGATTTTGTTACTTCTGCTGTCATAGCACGCCAAGGCCCTGCCTATAGCTGCATAAAAATCCACATGTGTATGATGCAATAGATTGTGCTGATGTGATGGCTGATCACCAATATGTTATACGTAATATATAATTTTTAAATAATTTCTTAAGCTATCCATTTTACACTATGAAGGTTCACGACTTTGAGAACAAATGGTGAATTAATATTAAGTTATGTTTTATAATAGTTTGATTCGCTGGTTTTTTAATGGTCGGTCTGGTTATTGAGTGTGTTTTGGCCCCATTGGTCACAAGTGCAAATCCTTTAGCTGCGTAAAACATTAAAACCACATGATTGGATGCCCAAAAGGCTTAGAAATTCACTGAGAATTAATCTTAATAGATGTTTTACTTTTCAGAAAACGTAATCAGAAAAAGTCTTCTTTAGAGGAGAGTAATGAAGATACTACAGGTATTGAAAAAGACACAGCAAATCTATCAACAAATGGTGAGTCAAATCATCATTATTTAAGTGATGTGTAACTATTATATCACAGTTAATTCTCGATTTACCAGGTTACGTTAGGGTTACATAATATTGACTGTTATTAATTTAGTTCAGGTAATACTAACTATTTTTTTTTATTTATACAGTTAAAACGGAGAGGGAAACATTAAACACAAAAAAAATTAAGTAATAATTGTAATATTTTTACCTAAATCACTATAATAATAGAATACAATCACTAAAAATAAATCCATTCAAGTTATTAGCCCACACCGGTGGTCGGCTAACTCATCCTGAAAAAATTCTTGGTTCTCGGTTTTTTTTGGGTCTCGCCGCTAATATTTTTGTACTTCAAATTCTGTAAAGAAAAAAAATGTGACTTGATGATATTTAACTTACTCTTTGTTTTATATATATGATAGGTCAAACATCTTTAAATGTGTCAAGAATCATAATTATTGATAATCCAAGTGCATTGTTTGCAAGGATGAGACACTTCTTTGAAGATGCTGATCATCTTTAAGGGATCACATTTGTCACGGAATGAAATCTTAAAAAGTATCAAATTACAAGACACAAAAGAGAACAGGAAAAGTTACAAGAAGCTGAGTTCCATGTACCCGATCCTGATATTAAAAGGTCAAGATTAATCAGATTATAAAAGGAAAATAAGTAATTATTATATTATGACTATATTTTATTTACAGTTACGGAGAAAATTCAAAGGCTGTTTCCGCAACCAAAGGTAACTCTTCATAACATAGTTGACATGGTCGGAAATAAATTCTACGATGAGTCGACAAAGCCACTGAAATCAAAAGGAAATACTTCTCGGCAATCACAATGGCAATCGACGTTTAGATTATCGTGGCCGGAAACATTACAATTTCAGAGGTAAGTTAAATAATTAATGTTATGATGCGAATTTAATGATTATTTCACGTAATTTAATGTTTCACTGTCTTAAACGAGCTATTTTTAGTTAATTTTTTAATTTACAGTCTAGGGATTACTAAAACAATCGCTTCAAATAAGGCCGCATATGAAGTTCTCAATTATCTTTATACAAAAAACACATTAAACGAAGCAGGCCAGATAGTGCATTCCAAAGAAAAAATAAACCAAATGAAGAAGGATCTTAATCCGCCAATGTTATTGACTGTCACACGCGAGGAATTGAACAAAATAGATGACATCGTGGAGAAATTTGAGCAGGAAATTGGTACGCTTTTCCTTTTCAATTTTAATTATTCCTATTTTTATGACTTCAGCTGGTGATTCTTCTTATTCAGGGTGGTGATGATAATTTTAGGAATATTTTTACATAATAAGGTTTTATTATTCACTGTGATCGTTTTACCTCTTATAATATACTGAGATTTGTATTAATGTTTTTTTTTACAGAACCCCTGTTAGATAAAGCCCAACAAAAGCTATTAAAGAATATAAAATTGACTACACAAAATATACCCATTGATCTGACCACATCAGAATTAAACGAAGAAGAAGGTATTTCATTTATTGTTATGCTTGGAATATGAGATCTGGAATTAAATTATTATTGATTATAATAATTCTTGTTATAATTTTTGTTAAAAGATTCTATTTTGGCATGAAACATTTCCCTTTGTTGCAATTATAATGGCAATATCTATTTATTTTATGGATCATTTTCAGTTTGTAAATGTGTGCTGATTCTTACTTTTTACTTGAAATATTAATATGGTTACATTGTCACTATGTAGCAAAAAAAAAATCTTTTGAACAGATCACAAGTACATATTTATCATTGTAATCGTAATGTTAAAATAAAATTATACCCAGAATTATCATGAAAATATCACAAAAATAATACTATAACACTTTTACTTATTTCAGATATTGATATCAAGAATGAATCTGAAGTTGAAGATGTTCACAGCCTTAATACGAGTAAGTCTACTATGCCTATGCTTAGATATAAATGATAATATATAGCACCTGTTATACGAATAACGCAATATTTTACAAATTTCATGCACTTCACATTCATTACCTATCTTATAATATATATATATATATTTATAAATACCTATCTTATAGTATACAAACAAAATAATTACCAACTACTTATATAACATTTACCTGAAAAAGAGTTTGATGTAGATAAATTATTAAGTCAATTGAGGATCTTTAGGATGTCTAGCAAACGCTGTTTATTGTACATAGTTTGATTTGGTGACGTTAAAACGGTGTATGAAGCCATTTGCATTTAATGATAAACTGATCGATCCACCCGATTCTCTTTTTACATGGAATAAAAATACTTATTTAAAATCTCCTTTAAATTTTGGCGTAGTGGAAAACGTTTACATGGAAATATACCCCTCATTTATGAGTATGTATATGACTAACTTATTCCTATATTATATATATATTGTTCCTTCGATTCATCCAGATTTCGGCTTCAATGATCCCATATTTGCGGTAGCGCCACAAAACAAGGATCCAAATATGATGCAGAAAAGGAGCATGCAGCTGCAGATGAAATTTCAAAATGCCAAACCAGAGACACCTCTTCCTATTACTACATTCAGGTCTGTTGATTTTATATTATGTTTAATATTTTTTAAATAACTACAATTGTTATTTATTGTAAAGATATCAATTCAGTAGTTTAGTGGATAGCATGCATTTTTCTGAACTGGAGATCATTGCGATGTTTGAGTCCCATAAATGTATAAATAATCTAATATGTTTTTAATACGTATTTAGATGCAGTACACGGATGCTGAATAATTTAAGTGATTGGTCAATTTTCTCAAAGATCATCTGTCAAGACATATGGCTTTTGAACTTTTCACTTGCTAAAATTTTTTTTTATATAATATAAGTTAAATAATATTTGAAAATATCTCATAAAGGAAGCAAACATTCATGTTGTAAGACAAATGGCTAATGCATATGATTCATAATGCCCCCGCTTTCAAGTATTTAACCGGATAGGTGCCCTAAGAGAGTTATCTCGCTCTCTGTTTCCGTGCCTGGGGGGTCGGCCATACGGAATGAGCGAATATATTTGCTCAAGTTTATGTGTGTTTCTCGACAATTTCTAATACGAATTTGAATAATCTAAAATATGGAACATATAGAGACATTTATTGGTGTCCTAATTAAATACTATGGTATAACAGTTCATTGATATTATCGATTTTACAGAGATTTAACTAAAAGCTTCGCATGGCAGTTGACATGTCTGTCAAATACAGGGTTGTCAGTTGTCCTGGCAGCAGTGTAACTGTTACGTCGTACATATTTCTCCGCTGAAATTTGAAAGAGTCCGTGCGTTATATGTTATTATTATTGTGCAGAGAAGAAGTTTTTTTAAATTCATTAATTGTGTTCTCTGTTCGTGTTTTTATTCGAATTGTGATATTTCTTTCACTAACAATGAAGGATGAACAAAATTCACCTGTTCCTGACCAACTAGTCGAAGATTATATGAATGAAGCTGGCCGTACTACTGAATCGGATGACAGTGATTTCGAGTTTGATTTTGACATTGGCGATGACGACATGCCTGACGTCATTGCTGACGAATCACTGCCCGATTTCGCATGGCATACTGATCACTTTGTTCCAAAAATAAACTCTTTCAATAGTTCGGGGTCGGGAGCAGATATTGAAAATTTTGGAAATAGATTTCTTCAAGCTCTTTATGAACAGTACGCTAATGAATTTATCCAGGCGGATTCCAAAGAATCCAGGTATCAGTGCAATCAGTGCAGTGTCTCTCTGTATCGAATCTTGTTTCGAAAAGTACCACATTGTGGAAGACTATTAATATTTTCGTGATAATTTTTTTTATTAAAATCGTTAATATTTTCGTGTTATATATACTTTAAATTCTATCAATTATTTGATTAATGTATCGTTCCGTAATTTCAATGACAAGTTGTGACAACCCTGAAAAATTAAGTTGTGTTTTTCCGAGTGAATGGCAGCACAAACGCCACAAATTGTATATATTTGGAAAGTTTTCATAATATCCTTCAAATATATATACAAAAAATATGATTTTATTAGGTTTCATTTTTATTATAAAATTCACAGCCTACCAGGATCGGCCACACTTATACCTTCCGGCACTTAAAGGGTTAATAATCGAAAAAAGCCAAATTTAATCTTCGCAGTATTTTTTAATAATATTATTTATTGAAATCGTAAAAAAAAAAAAATATACAATCCCAATATTGAGGTATTTGTAAGTAAAATGTAATGTGAAAAAATAATTTATTTTGTGTGTTTTTTAGTGTGCGGGTTCTTCTATGCTTCTTTTGATAATATCCTCACAGGCGTATAAATGTATAATTTACCGATTTATATTAAATACTTCAGGCAGCTGCGATTTCGCGAAAAGTTTACACGTAAAACTGCACATTTCCAACCTAATTTAAATAATAAACTAAATCTAGATTGGCGTGATTATATTTTTTTATTCATTCGAGATAATTCTTTCAAACTGAGTGTTCGAAAGCACGAAGCTTGCTTTATACAATAAAAATTAAGCACTACTTTTAAAAGTGAGTATGTGACAAAAAACAAAGCGAATCATTAAGATTTGTGTTGACCTATCTATGAGGAACTAAATCAAATTAAAAATTTGACACTCATGCTCTAAAAGTCAATAAACATGTTAAGTATACCAATGTCAACAAGTACATTTTAATTATTTTTATTGTATCCAGGAAATTTCAAGCTTTGTAATTTTTGTTTATGATGAAGTCTATATTATGCACTGTAGGCTGACAACAACGAAAGCTTGAGAACTAGTAGTTACTTGAAAATTAGTGGATTTATGGACTGTTAAGGTACTTCTGGATGATAATTGAATAGGAAAAGGCAGTCTTGCTTGTCGAGATATTTAAAATTGATCTAGTTGATAAATTATTTATACAACAAGAAATCAGAAACTATTTGCAATGTTGGAGTATGTATACTATTATAATTCTATGGCTAGTTGAAAAAATGCGAAAAACATTCTAATGTAAAGTTATCTCAAGCAATAAAAAACCAAGTGCCCAATGCCTAAATAACTCACTTGCGCGCTACCTATTTATAGCTATTTTGCATCTCTGCTGCCGTCGCTCTACCACCGTGGCATCTATCGTAGCCTGGCCTTATTCTGACAGAATGACAATTAGTCGAGTGATGCCTAAACCCGCAGTAACTCGGGACCGGGTTTTAAATGATAACGCAAAATAAGAGTGATAATTTAGTACTAATATAATAAATGTAAAACATAAAACATAATACGAAAATCTGGTGTGCGCACGCCACAATTAGCCTACATATCAAATGCGTCTGGTGCCACAATAATCTTAAGATCCCTGCTATAGACAATATAAATAAGAAAAACATGTTAACTCACAGGCTCCCAACCTGTGGGTCGCGACCCCCTCGGGTTTTTTGGGGGGTCGCCAACTTATACAGTCAACTAAAAAAATATTCACTATA
>JAGVSQ010011318.1:0-12326 GCA_022683975.1 Rhyacophila evoluta | reverse complement strand
TGCATCCTCCCTGATCATGCGAGCAACCCTTAATTATTGCGTTGAGTAAATTTCGACTTAATGTTTTATAAATATAATGTCAAAATAAAATGAAACCAATACATTAAGTTGAAATATACGGACGACAATATGTATATGTTAACTATGATTCTATGAAGTTGATATAAAATAATAATATATGGTTGATAAATTTATTCAAAACATCTCTGTATATGCAAATTAGCTTATTCAGAGAAAATTGAAAAGCAGTTTTGAAGAATACTTTCAACTACAAATGATTATAATAATCAAAAGAACACCATTAGAGTATTAATATTTTCATAACTTTTGAATGTGTGTATTGGGTTTGAGTGAAATAGAAAAAGTACTTGACTAAAACCTAAAATCCAACTTAATACATTCGTGGATTAGGACTAGGCTATCTATATACTCGTATAAGACAAACAATATTTTTTAACTGGCAATGGTGGTGGGTCCAGTGGTCGAAAACGGTAATTACTTTTTGAAAATGTAAAAATCGGACGTCATTGAAAAAAGAAAAATGTACTTTTGGACGGATTGAAAAATGGTTATTCAAACGGCGGCATTCGAGATAAGCGCGCCAAAATTACTTATCTCTTTCGTTCATTTGTTTGTTATCCAGATTGGAATTGGCAAGTACAGAAGTACTCGGTTACATTCATTTGTATTTCTCCACAACTCGGCAATCAGATAAGGCGAGTGACTTGCTAGGCTCGAAAAATAATCTACTGTTAAACGTTAAAACCGCGAAATTATTATCAACTGTAGCAGGGCCAGCCAAAAGCTTGATCTCAGAGTTATAGTCCAGTAGACCACGAGCCAACGTGTGAAAATAATAAGTCAGCTTTTTCAACTTTGGATTACTGTTTTTGATCCACATTGTTATGCGAATCGGCATCTTGCATCTTATAGTTAACACACATAAAATAAAGTTTGATGTATGACACCGAAGATTTTTATTGTTCAATAAATTACTCGCCGGATTTTCTTAAGGATTTGTTAAAAGAAATGAAGGTACAATTTTCCCATATTCTTTATTCACATTTTCAATTGTATTATAACGTTATAAGTATTGGGATACATACATTATTTATATGTATATACTTCATGTGTATTATAAAGAAATCCAATCAAATTCATTAATTAAAATAACTCGATCGCAGAGTGTCAGATTAAAGTCGATTGCGGTTCAAAACAAGTTAGTAACTTTTTAAGAAAAAAATAGACATTTTGTTTGCCGTCTTTAGTAAGCGCTGTGGTTTACACAATGAAATAAATTGAATGGAATCGAACGAAGTGTAGACATTGTAAAAGTTCACTTTAAAAATGGTGAACATTAAAAAAAAATAGCAGCAATTTTAAAACGTCAGCTCATTTTCGGACACCCTATAAAATACCCGCATTTTTCACAGTTCGTGTTCAGAGAATTTATTGCGAAAAAAGGAATTTAGTGAATAAAAATTTATTGCAAAAACACTGATTAAAATTAAACGTAAACGGCGTGTTCAGATTATATGAAATCTCAATTTCGGGAATGCCCCAACAAAACTTTCTGACAATATATTAAATAAAGTATTATACATTTCGCAGTCGAATAATACGTGAGCCGGTATAACGCCAGCCTCTTCTAATTGGTCTAATTCACGAAAATCACGTTTAAATGGTTTTAATTAAGGTATTACTTCGGCGGACGGTCGCATTTGTGCCTAATTAATGACAAAATAGGCGAGAGTCTGCTGCCGCTGGAGTCACAAGTCTTCGAAATGAAACAAACGAATGTAGTTTAAAAATAAATTATTATCTAGACCCATACACTCCGAAAGTGCAGCATATGGATCTATACAGTGTGAAGATACCTGCTCTAAAAATGGACTAGACGAATCTCCGCAATGTATCGACAGATTATTTTTCACGAGAATTGGTCGTCAAGACAACTGCTCAACCCAATGGATATGTTCTAAAGTCCTGCATTTTCAGATTTTAAATGTGAGAATCGAACTCGTGTGATTGCGAGGGGCGCACGCTAACCTCTACACTACCCTAAATTTCCTCTTCTTTACACAACAGGCAT
This sequence comes from Rhyacophila evoluta, assembly GCA_022683975.1. NCBI lineage: Eukaryota > Metazoa > Arthropoda > Insecta > Trichoptera > Rhyacophilidae > Rhyacophila > Rhyacophila evoluta. The sequence continues at coordinate 10,234 of JAGVSQ010011318.1, read as the reverse complement.
AACAATTATAATACGTACATCACAACATCAACAATGATTTGGTTGAGCCAAAACAATCCCTCAATAAATTCTGTAAATTTAAAATGTATGAGTAAATATCAGTGTTCGTATATGCGGAAGCCTCGTTATTTGGATCATTTCCGGTTGGTAAACGCGCGTATTTCAGATCTGAAAGTCGTAGGCTTCATTGACGTGGTCACATAAGGATTAAAAAAATCAAAGATTCAGGACGTTGTTTGAGTCTTATAAGTTTAGATAAATCTTCACATGGAGATTTAAATGCTTTACATCAGAGGTTATAAAAATATATTATTATTTAATTACGGTACAGTTACAATAAATACTAAAAGTCACTTGATGTAGTTAATTTCACAATTATTGTTTCGTAGACCCTCGTTAACGACTACGCGGAGGCAATTTTTTTAAGAACCGCTGACCTACATTATTATAAGGAAAAATGTAACAATAGGTCGAGAAAATCGCAAAGAAGCGATGCCCATAAAAATCTGTTAATAAACTACTCAGTCTTGGAGCGGAAATGGTGGTTAGGCTTTTTTAAGAAATTAAATTTGAAGTTCGATTTCTCGTTACAAAATTACTTCGTGGTAGTTCATAGTAATTGATTAACTTCCAAACGCAGTGAAAAACATTAATTGAATTCATAATTATTCTTAATTCTTTAAGACCACTTTTAATACGTCATTTTATTTAATCAGCGTTTGGTTACATTCTGTGGCGTTTACACGCAGCCTATCGCATTGAATGCCGGAAAGGCCATTCATATTTGTGTTCACCATAAATAAACTTTTGCATATTTAATGATTCGATGAAATATAATGACACATGGAAATCTGGCATTAATTAAAAGAAACTATATTATTTACGAGGCTTATTCAATGCGTTTAAACAATAATGTATTATTTATATATTAAATTAAATTAATGGTAACCAAATAACCTAACGAAACGTCACATTATAATGTAAAACCACTTGATCAGAGTTAAAAAAAATGTGTTAAAGGTTTCTCTGATACAGTTAATAAAAAGTGTATTGTAAGTGTGTAAGTGCGATGGTTGTGTACATTTTGTGTGGAAAGAGGAAAATAATTATAACTGTTTCAAATAATAATGACCAAAAAATACAATCATATACAGCTGAATAAATTTTGAAATACAAGATGAGAGTAAGACGAATTGCCATAGAACACGCGACGGGAACTTTCGAAACGAATGGATATAGCAACAATTATGGTCTGGTAATTGTTGCAATATAAATAAATACTCATATGTCGTGAAACTTCTCTCTGCAACGATTTTAATTAGTCACACAGTAAACCGAATGCAATAATGGCGCACAAATGACAACACTGGGTAATTCTGTATAATGCAATATATTGTAGTACAAATGTAATATCGTCAAGTTTGTTTGGACCGGGCACGGCGATTTAATTATTTTAATACGCCAAGTAATCGGCAATTGCGTATTTAACACCGCTAGAAATATGGGACTTCTATGAGCAATTGCAAATCTAACGTAAAAACTACAATACACATCGAATTACCAAGTACTCGGTGGAACTAAAATTTTTTCAAGCGTTGAATACTTATATGGCATTTTAATTCTACAAGTTGATTAGTTTTGCCGATAAATCTTTTGGAGGCGAAACAATTGAATAAGAGTCTGACTACTTTTAATTTCAATTTCGCACATAAAAACAATGATTTGAGAAAACATTTATTTTGAAATCGGAAAAATAATTTCACGCGGTATCAAAATAATGGCTAATACTACAATATTTAACTCTTTGAATGCGGACGACATAACTACTTGCCGGTCCGTACATCATAGGCAAGCGGTGAGTATATACGCTTTGATCGGTGAGCAGGTGTTCATGTGAGTCATAAAAAACAAATCCCGAACTTTCTTTATACTTTTGACAGGGTCCTGTGTAGCAAGTAACTATGACATTTGTATCGACACGGAGCCGTTTTCCCCATTCAAAGTGTTAAATATAGTTTCATCGTAGGCCGTAGGGAGGATAACAGAGCGACCGTGACAGAGATGCAAAATAGCTATAAATAGGTGACTGAGCAAGTGAGCAAGTTCGGCAGCGCGTCAGTCACAACTCGCTCACTTGCTCACTCATTTTTTTACAGCTATTTTGCATCTCTATTTTCGTGGTTTTGTGGCCGTCGCTCTGTCGCCGCGACATCTATGTTGTCCGCGGCCTTATTCAAAGAGTTTATATTGATTAATAACATGTCTCTCGAGTCACAATTTTAGAACTGAACGTAATGAAAAAATGACTAAAACCATGCAATAAAGAAAAAATCTACAATATTCTGTCCGCCTAAGACAATTCAAAACACCCAATAGCCAATACCGTGAGTGTTTATTTTTTTATAAGATTCTTGTCACAGGCATTGATACTGTTAAGTTAATACATTTCTAGAAACAATTATGGGTTTAAATTCTAAATTATTTAAAACTGGTAAACTTCCATATGTGAATATGTACTCACATATGGAAGTTTACCAGTTTTAAATAATTTAGAATTTAAAATCAATTTCCATCAAGAACCATCAGTCGAAAATATTAATTAATTATGGGTTTATCTGTAACAATGAAGTAATTTAAAAATCTGTGGGCGTATAATTTCAAGAGAAAAAAATATATACTGTATTTTATATAGCATAATATTCACTTTGGTCAAGAAACAGTAATATATATGTAGATCGCGGAAATATAATGCGCTTTGAATATAAAAATCGAGAGTCGGCTTTACGAAAGCCGGGCCCGAATTGCACCAATAATAGAGCCATACATAAGAAATGAATAAATTTAAATAGACAGGCCCTATTCGAGAAATGGTCCAAGGAATTATTTTCCGCTCTGCGTCCAAAAATCAGGGCGATCTGCGAATAAAGGTGGCGATTTCTTTTGATATTTCGAATAATAATCGCATGAAGGTTGCTTATAAATGTGCTGATTACAATATATTTGGCATGCTACAATAGGCACGGAACACGCCGGTCAACGTTTTTAGTATATATTATATGCATTGTTCGTAGGGCACGATTGTGTGCGACGAGAAACACGATGAAAAATCGCCATTATAAGATATTATATACGATATATAATAAATTGTATGAAGGGATGCAGTGACGCTCCACTTAAATAAAAGGTGGAAGATCTGTTTATATTATAGGAAAATATGCTATCGCGAACTGTCTTATACCCGGGGAAATATTTTTAAGCTTTTATAGTTTGAAAACAAGCTTATAAAAACACACTGATGCAAGAATTAACCGGACATAAAAAACAATTACGTATTATTGTATAACCAAGCGCAGATTCAACACCTAGATCAGTGATACTAAAAACTAATTTGTATTAATCAAAATTATGAGTGTTTCAATGCAATTAAACAAAAGACATCAACTCCTTCTCAATTTAAATTAACCTCTCCACTCCGGGCTGTTTTTCTACACATACCTATTCTTCGGGGTGTCTTTAGAAATTTTTAAATACAAAAAGGGTTCGTGGACTAAAAGTTTGAGAAACCCTGATTTAGATAACGTAATGAAGAATAAGTATGATAGAAAATATCGGTTGATATGTAAAATGGTTAGATCGCTCACGTGACCTGTCGTAACATCGGGGTTTCCCATTAGTGGAGCGTCATTCAAATATCAGATTGTTCTACCGGCAGGGTATGAACGTATCATAATAATGGAGTAATCGGAGAGTAATAATTCTCCGCTACGAACACTTTGTTAACAGCTATTTAATTCATCTCATCAAACATTATACCTTCTTAGACAAACTTAATATAGTGTGAAAATGATTATCATAAAATTTTGAAATTGAAGGTTTTGGTAGTATATAAATGCATATACCGATGAATTTATAGCTGGAATTTGGAAGTCACGTGAAGACCATTATTAATATCTTTTAGAAAATAAAAATTAATTGGAACGCCTTTGGAGGAAATATATAAAAAAAAATACCTCATAAGTTTTAGAGAGAGGAGAAAACAATTTTGACAGCAAAAATACATATAATATTTATGAGGGGACGAAATAATGTCTACTAACAATGACCATCGGAATAAAAAAACATTAATAAATAATAAAGGTAAAAAAAACTTTGTAGTCAATATGTTTTAACGACGATATGAAAATAGAAAATGAAATATTTCCCATTTTCCGTGTAATCTTTACTTCTACTTGTATGATTGTCAGGCGGAATTATCTATAATGCTTCCAGAAGTAAAAGTAAATTACATATTATACTTTCGAATATATATATATATATATATATTTATATGGGTCTGGGGTTTACAATGTAGAAATACGGAACCATTTCTAGTTGATCTCGATACATATTAATAATATATTTGTATTGTGGTCCAATTTGAAAATTAAAAAAAAATATATAAACGTCACCTGATTTATCTAGCAAAATTTATCGTGTTATAGAGAAACTTATTTATTGAAGAAATACATTGATTATGAAAAGAGTTTTCAGATTGTGATATTTAGTACATAATATTTATGAAAGAGTGTTCGGTGTAGATTAATTTTATTTTGACATCAAATATCTTTAAAATGTGTATATGTGATATTTCTTTGTACCATTTTTTACATACAGATGGTACATTTTCATAGAGCCAGCTTAAAAGAGTTTAAAGAAAATATTCACGTAATATGGTTGTTTCTTTCGGGAAAATTTCACCTACGGCACTTAACGTTTTACGAAAAACAAAATTCCATATACCCACTTGAATTTAAATTATAGAAAAATTCTGTCGGGGAAATTTAGAATATCAGCTTTTCATCAGCGAAGAATCAATCGCTACATATATTAAAAATATGCATACAGTATGAAACCGACCGACTTAAATGTACAATGTATGTCTACACACGTATATGCGTTATGTTAAAAATGCGATAAAAAATAGTGTACAGTATTAAAATCGTTTATTCAAAAAAGAAATGAACGAACATATTATGGTGTTCAATCAATGTTTTATATTATATCTCGACTTCTTACACCACTTGGTAGTAAAAGATATTTCAGTCATGTACTCGTATTTTTCTTCGCGCACAGAATTTTTCAAGCAGAAGAAAACACAAGTATTATTAAAATAGCAACGCACATTTTTTTCATATACTAATGGCGTTGAAAATTGCATATTGTTTGAGTATGTCATAGAAAAACAGTTTTAATGATGTAGGCGTAAACTAGTCATCGTCACTATTATACCCGGGCTTATTCAATATATAATAACTTTGAAGATCCAGAGTTTAGATTTGTTTCTACAATTTATTACTTTTGTGTGAAAATAAATAATTACTAAAACAGTATGATGTACATATTGATATAATGAAATACTGAACCTCTTAATCTCTCGGGTGTAGAACATAAGAGGAAGAAGGTTGGATTAGCGTTGGTTGTATCGAAAGAGAAACATATTCATGTTGCGGGGAACCGATATTTTTAGTGGTAAGGAGTGTAGAAGATCATACATTATGATGCATCTGTATCATCCGAGTCTTTGTGATTTAATCGATACGGGACTAACCGGGATCTAGCTTGAACTAATATTATAGAAAAGCGGTAATATCTATATCTTTCTTACACCCTTTTTGTCCCTAAAACATCAGAAAATAATTGAAATTTTCGTATACTGCCATCTAATAAATGTATTCATTATTCGAGTGACTTACAAACTTACTTAAATCTATATTATTTTTAAAAACTATTCGCAAAAAAGATGTTAACTGTCTCATGTAAAATTTTAGAGATACATATTTATTTTACCATATCCTCTTCGAAAGTGCAGCGTGTGGATCTCCATCACAGAAATGGAGTATATAGTATACAGGGTAGAAATAATATATTATAGTAAGTATAAAGCAACACATATAATATGTTGTACATATTGAATTGTGGATACGTAAGATAATTTTTAAAAGATTTCAATCGTGAGAAGTGGTCGATCTGAGAGATTTGTTAGAATTGAATTCAATTTCCTTTAGTATTCAGCTTTCAAATAAATAAAATGAACGTACGAGTATACGGATTTAACTAAGGGTAAAAATGGAGGAAAAAGTACAACGAAAATTAACTAACGAAACTCAAATGTGTGTGTAGCTGGCGGGGCAATTTTTCTCTCAAGAACGACGTTTCTTCTTGGAAATGAGAAATAGTATCCGTTTTCATTCTTAATGAAAAGGCAAAGAAAAAGGCAAAAATAACAAGTTGGCAAGCAAGTGAGCGTCCTTTATTGAAATTCGCGCAACATTTAGACGGGGCGAAATCGATAGGTGAATTATTTTTCTCTTCTAAAGAGTATCTCTCAAGTTTCGACGGCGTGGAAAAATTGATGGGGCCTCATTGAAAAAGATTGCCGAATAAATCACGATAAAGAAGCTCGTCTGGGTAATTTTGATTTAATAATACCTATGGCGCAAAACGGCGAACGTGCTTAAACTGAAAGCGTTTGTCTTTATATTACTCAATGTCAAAATCATTAAATGTGACAAACAATTATTCTATTTAAAAAATTTAAGCCGCTATTTTTTCTTCGGATGAAACAATCATTCGCACTGTTTATTTGAAAGATTGTGATGTAGAAAAATAGTGTTAGTGAGCATAATATTGACGTGAACATTATCTTTAAAATCGAGTTGTTCTACAACTTCAAAAACTCAAGCGTCACGAAATCGGTACCAATTTGTTTCGAATCAATATCCATGACACAATCATTCCATCCGGGCCAGACTGACATCGATGGATAGAGTAAGGAAGGAAACTGTGAATTCATTAATATATATATATATATATATATATATATGTGAAATCATTAATTATTACATTTGAACACGAATTTACGAAAAAAAAAATTCTCACCATAGGTTACTTATTTTTTTAGCTTCCGCACATTACGAATGTCTGGTGATTTTAGTCGTCATTTTAATCAAGGTGCGAGATATTCCCGCCGAATAAAATAATCGGTTTTCGATATCGGTGCTGTGTGATATGCCTGATTAATAACAGGTGTAAGGATGGGGCGGGTGTATGGTAGGCATTCAAGTACTATTTAATTCAATAATATTATAATCGAGTACAAATGCGAAATATTTCCACTTGAATCCCTGGATTTGAACCACTGTCTCTAGTGCAGCGTGTTAAATAATAGTCTCAAACGGGAGCATTCTGCAAGACAGAGTATGGATACAGCAATATACAAACAGAACAGATATTTTATGAATAACGACGAAAATCGTCTGTTTATACTGGGTTAGTTTAATACCGAAGTTTTTATAACCCGATGTTTTCTATGGAAAGCTTGTCCCGATTTGCGCATTTATTTAGTAAAACAATGTAAAAAATAGTGTATGCAAGGGAACACATCGGAGAGCAAACGAAAGAGAACTCCACCGGTAACAGAGACATTACGGCAGATGTTCCAAACCTTTTTATATGTACCACGATTACATTTTTTTTACAATACGTATGATTTACTGATAACACATGACTTTAATGTGATATCATAAGATTAGTATATGATAGTTTATATCGTTAGTGGTAACAGCCTGGAAAGTGTTCGGTCGTTGGAAAAATACTGTGATTGCGGAATATTATTGTGGTCAATTTATAATATTTTGTGGTCAACACGGGTATAGAAATCACAAAATTTATAGCAGACTATATTTTATTCATCGATTTTAATAATTAATAGTATGCACACACAAAAAGGGCGTAAATTAATTAAAATTCCGAAACTTTCATTAGGATCGATATTTGCGACACAGGGCTTTTCTTTTTTTACATTAGCATACTTTAATGTATTTTTGTCTCCCCGGTAGTGTAGTTGGTAGCATGCGCGCCAAGTAATTCGGGGAATGCGGGTTCGATTCTTTATTTGTCTGATTTAAAATATTTAAAAATACAGGATTGATGCCCATTGGGTTGAGCAATTGTCTGACAAACAATGCTTGTGAAAAATAATCTGTCAAGACGTCTTCACATTGCGGAGATCCATATACTCCTCTTTTGGAGTGAATATCTTTACACTGTGTAAATCCATATGCTCCGCGTTGGGAGCGAACTTGGTATATAAAAAAAATATTTACTCTTCTTTTGGAAAAGATCTGCTTTAAATGTGGATTTTGCAGATTCAAATTCAACAATTGCAGATGCATTAAAAAAAAAAGGAATAAAATGGGTGTCCGATGGGCTAAACCATAGATTTACAATATTTTTTGGCCTGATACCCTCTTTTCGAAAAAAATATACTCCAAAATACTCAGCACACTTTTCTTGCTCATCAAATGGTTGCAGAATCGTTTTTTAGCTCACGTAATGTATAATTTTTAACCTCTTCTATATGAATCCACTGCTCTCCAGACTTCCTAAATGATTCTGAACCCATTATCGCTCCCTTAAAAGACTTCAGCGCACATGGGTTAAACAAAAGACTAATAATGGTGAAAACATGTCAAGATAAGAGTCGTGTGCGGTTGGTATTTCTATGACCTATATTCATGAGAAAGCATCTCCACAAAAAAAAACATTTGATATATTCAGCACGGATCCCAAATGTTCGTCCTCAATGAACTCTGGGATAATCCGCTTCATGTTGAAATATTTCATGCGATCGTTTATCTGCGGGAGAGACGCGATGTAAACAGCGCTGCGGCGGATGGCGGCGAACCGCTCGCGGGCCCTGTTTATTTAGTCGACTCATGTCTAACTTTACGGTGTGTGCTCCTTGCTATTAGCTCCTTTGCTGTTCAGGGCAAGCATTGTGCATCTACACGAATCAGTCACTCGGAAGTAATTAAAAAAGTTATTTTCAAAATAAAGAAATAAGAGCGAATAAAGAATAAAATATATAAATTTAGAGTAGATCGCGTACATTTTGTCAGGTTACAATAAAGCAAGATCAAGGGTCAAGATGGTTGAAAATTCATTCAAAAACATTCTAACAGATTGTTGCAAACTGTCTTCCATTTTTTTGGTATCTTTATCTAAGTTGTATGTATACAAATCATATGCAAGTTAATATCGATTAAAAAAATAAGACTTACCCCAATACAATATATATCGACTGTGTAAAGGAAAAAGGACGTAAGCCACATATATATTTTTTTACAGGAGCACAAAAAACGTTTATTTGATGACTTTGAGCCAATTTCAAAACATTATATAGAAACAACCCTGAAGTGGCTGAAGACTGAAGCTGGATTTTATTTACTCAATATGATATTAATTTAATAAGTTATTTAAGAATCACACAACATTCACAACAAAATGAAATACATAAAATCACCCGCAGACGCCAGCAGCTAACAACAGTAACATATTCACCAAGGTTTTTTATTGCTCCTGAATATTTTACACAAATGGAGGTGGCTGGTTTGCAGATTAAGCCATTGAATATTATCTTCAGTTTAGGTATTGACAATCGATTGATTTTGGCATGACATTAATATGGCTGATAACAATCATGTACGTTTTTATTTCGACTGAGAGTGACAGAGTAGATACTTGCGATATATGCAATATGTACACACAAGAAAAGAAATAAATCCAATCTGAGATTTTATTCCGATGTTGTAGTCTAACTATACTTGCATATGCGAATTTATTAATAATCATTCTTAACTAAAAATATAAAAGCACAAACGATTATCTGAAAACTTGAGTGGAATCGAGTTTAAAAAGAGGAATATCCGTTACTAGTTCTCCGAATGCAGCGCCGCCGCAAAAGCGAACGGGGTTTCCGGTAACATCTGACAGCTTCCGGCGCTAGAGGGTCGCTGAGACTTCTGGAGATTAGCGAAAGCGGAAGACACGGCTGCCAGATAGAGATATTACGTTGCACGGACGATGAAATGGCCCCAGTAATAACGGAACTGCATATACATACATTGGGTCTTATTTAATCTTCACATGTATATTTACGTATACGAGATCAATTAAAAACCTTATTGTTTATTATAAAATATATAATGTTATACTCATACAGCAGATGTTACGCCAAAGACAAAATCTTCACGATAAAACAAAATAAGTATTTAAAAAAACTAAGCAGACATAAAATGCATAGATTTATCCGGTTCTGTGTATGCCCGAAAACAAATAAAAACTGTGTGTTTTATGTTTAACAAGTTGTTTTATAATTGATTAAATATTTTATTTTTATAATTAATTAGGTTAA
>JAGVSQ010011317.1:0-12042 GCA_022683975.1 Rhyacophila evoluta | reverse complement strand
ATATGTATTTTTTTCACTTTTAAATTTGTTCAAGAAATGATTGATTTGAGTTTGTAGTTTTCTTTTTTCGTAATAAATAGTAACAGTTATTGAAATGAAGCCAAAAGTTGGTTATGAAAATATTGTCATGTATATTTGAAGATTTATTATGTATTTTTTTTTTTATAGAGCGCAAAAACTATGTGGAAATAAGGTTTAAGATACATGCTTATCGAAAATCCTTTCGTAAAGTAGAAAGCTTTTGAAATAATTAAAACTTTTAAAAAGATACAGATCTAAAACAGTAGAAGATTATTTTGCAGACATATATAATAGTAGAGATAAATGAGGATTAAATATATTATAAAACGTAGATTTGTAACGGTAACCTAAGTTTTTACTGTGAAATTTTATTAAACTTCAAGTGGAAGCTAATTGATATGGCCTATATCACAAAAACGCACGAAAGAACATGTGATTATAATCTTCATTTGTGATGTATTCTCCCATACACTTTCGTCAATTTTTATCAATTAAACCACACTTTTTTTCTCACTTTCGATGTACGATATGATGTATTTCTATTTTATCCGTGTGAACGGACTATACAGTAGTTAAATTGTTTGTTTACTTGTCGCAAAAAGTATTCACACACTTCTCAGAACATCAACAGCGGATTAATCAGATGTTGAACTACTCATAAAGGGTATATAAAGATTGCTTACTTTAGAGTAAAATACAGTTTGTTTTGTTAACTCGTTGCAATAAGATTAATTTAATAATCAGTGCATTTTGAAGCCATACCAGTCTTTCACATACATTAAACCATGCTTAAGAAGGTTAGACAATATTTTTTTATCTATATATTTATAAAAAATATTGATACATATTATTTCTACGGCTATATTAATACTACGTTAGTTTCAATTCATGAAATTAAGGAGTTTAAAAATGATAAATTTTTCTATTTATGATTGTTATTTATGTAAATGAAAACGGTGTTGTCCAACATTGTTAATAAAACATATAAGTATAATTAATCTAAAGTATAATTGGATCTAGTTAAGCCGAAGCCTCCAAGCCACATTTTGACCTAACTCAGTATAACGCGATTGAAAAAAACACAATCACTTTCATATTATTAAGACTGTAGTAAGAAATTTAAATACTTTTTTTTCAAAAAATTTTTGACCGTTCATTGACTTTTACTTGAAAATAATGTATTATTAAATGTTTTTCCATTGTATTTACCATAAAACTTTTTTGGTTCAGTTAAGTAATTTTGAACTCCGTATATATGGGTAAAGTTAACCACTAATAATTTAAACTCATATAAATTCTCTGATGAGAAACTGACAAGTAATGATTAAATATATTTTTCCATTTATTGTATGTATAATAATTAGGCAATTCAACCATACAATTGTCTAATTTTCATGTCGTACGACATCAAAAGAATTGAATAAAACCATAATATTTTTTTTTTTACTATTTCAAAGGCATTCATAGCATTTGTTTATTTAAAATTGCAATCATAAAACTTCCATAATGTCAAAACTGTAAATTTTTTAGTTTGATACTTTTCGCTTTATGGTGAAGAAGTGTCTACCACTTTGGAATCCGAATGCTTGACAAAAATACTTGTATATTTTTTGTACGATTATAATAATCGATATGTGTATTGGTGTTGAAGCGTTATTATTTTATCATGGTAAATTTAGAAAATAAAACTGATGCAACAACTTGCAGTTTCTCTTAAATTGATAATCGCAAAAACTGCAATTATTTTACAATGCAGAGAAAACAATTCCATAAATTATTTCATCTGACGCGTGTCTCTTTTTATAAAATATACGTTTTAGTTTATTTTTAGTCGTATGATTCAGAATATTATTTTTACAAAGGTTATTGACAAGGTTATTATTTTACCAAGTAAAACTTTTTATCTTTTATATTATATTATTTATATTTATATATAATGTTATTTTTACATTTATATACAATGTAATATGTGTTTGTAGAATTTATTGAAGAAAAATGCAAGACTGGCTGCCTATATTGGGTTGGACAATTTATAACCTGTCGACGAATTCTCGTAAAAAATAATCTTTCAAGACATCTTTTCACATTTCACGGAAATCCATATACTCCACTTTCAGAGTGAATATCTTCACACTGTATAGATCCACATATGCTCCACTGTATGAAAAAATATGGCATAATATTTGTTATAAAAGCATAGAAAAAATGTTTTTTATCAGGCACTTGCAGTTTATTTTATTTAAATACTTATAATAATGTATGAAAGGAGGAATTCAGAATTATATCAAATATTAAAAATTTATTGAATCTATATTAATATATTATATTAATTATGTATATTAGTTATCATATTTATATAGCATATAAGTAATTTAAAATATAAAATTTGTGTTTGTTAAGAATGTACAATAATATAGATTTATTTTGGTTTATAATCTCATAATATTTACATCTAAAATTCATTTTTAGGTACTCATCACTTATTCAGCTTTGATAATCTGCAATGCTGCACCTCAATTTGATGGAGATACTGGAAGATTTGGGTCACAAAACACTGGATCTTTTGGACTAGGAATGGGGTTTGATGACTTTAACACAGGATTAGGAAATACTTTTGGGGGGGACTTTGGGAATAGTTTGGGGAGCGGGCCTCAAACTGAGTTCCAAGCTGGATTCCAAAACGGACTTCAAAATGATTTCCAAAATAACTTTCAACGGAGATTTGGAACTGGATTTGGAAATGGTATCGGTGTTGGCTTAAGGAACGGAATTGGCGGAGGCTTAAGAACTGGTGCTCCTGCTGTATCAATGCAAAGTGTTGTATTTGGGCCGCAACAAAGAGGATTCGATACATCTAGACTTTCATTTGGTAAGTTTAATTTTTAAAATTACTAATTTTAACAGCAGTTTGTATGAAGCCTCTTAAAGAAAACTGAAAAATCGTGTTCTCTTAAAAGGCATAATAATAGGAAAATGCACACCGTGGTGTACTCGCAAAAAACTCACATGAGATTTTATCGTCATTATTAACCGTTGTAAATCAGAATACTACAACGTGGCAGATTGTTTGGCAGAAAAGACAGTCCAGTGTGTAAATGAGCAATGGAAAATGAAGATATCGATCATATTGTTTGAGAGTGTAATATTTATGATACTCGATTGGGCATATTAAAATTTTTATTCGGAATTAAGTTTCGACTGCCCTTTTAATGAAAGTTTTGTTATAGTCTTCACATATTGTTTCATGTATGCAGATATTAAAATTTCTAAACAAATGTGAACTTAAAATTTAGGTGTTAATGTAAATTATGAAATTTGGATTTTTCTGTTAAATTGTATCAATTATTAAGACTTCATTTTCCAATTCGCATTTACACAATAGTCTGTCCACAATCCCAACACGTGCCAAAGATTCTGCCGCGTTGTAGTGGCTTCCTCTAAAATGGTTAATAGTAACGATAAAATGTCGGAGGAGTATTTTGCGAGCATAACGCGGAGTGCGTTATTAGTTATAAAAAATGCAAAATAGTTTATAATTTTGTAGAAGCCACTATTTTAAAGTTTCCTCCAAGATTGATTCATAAGATATTTTTTAAAAACATCAAACATATCCGTGTATGGAATTGTTGAAACGATTATTTGTAATCGCTTTCTGTAGAAAATCCGCTTCTTTATTCCTACTAACTCTGGTGTTATATATATTTCAGATATTGATTAACTTCTTACAAATTATTTTCAGCTCAACCTTCCTTTATTTCAAGTGGATTTGCATCACAACCTAATCATAATGATGAGCATGTAAGAAAATTGTTGCTTATTATATATTTTAAATTTCCTTAGCGTAATGTTTCTTTGTGGCGATTTAATTTAATTTCCTATAAAGTATAACTGATTAAACTACTAGACAGACTTACGTGAATCAGTCATATTATCGTCAGCGGGATTTATAGTTAATATTAAATCTAAAGAATATATTTTAAATATCTGGAAAAGAAACAGTTTATTAATCAAAACAAAATTTTAAAATTTTTCGATACAGATCAAATCCCGTTATAACAAAATTTATAAGACCACCACTTTTATTTTGTGATACTGAATATAGGCAAAATAATATCTATTACATATCAACTGTGGAAAAGAAGAAAGACGTAACGCACACACAACAAATTTTACAGATGGCATAAAAAATATTCATTCAATGATTTTGGGTGAAAGTCAAAACATTACATAGACACATCTTTAAAGTACATGCCAATTAAAACTGGTATTTTTTTATTTCAATTTTTATTATATGATATTAATATAATATGTTATTTAACAAAAACCAATAAAATTATTAGGTGGAAACCTTTTTTGCTGTTCAAAAATTTTACTGGCTATCCTTTATTAAAACTTAAAAGCTATATTTGGATACTAATTTGCAATTTTCACCTTACACAATTTTTGTAGGACGTGTATTAAGTTGTATATATTGAAAAAAGCTTTTGAAAAATTGAAGGTTATGTCCTTTTTTCTTTCCACAGTCGATTTAGTATGAAGGTTTTTTGAAGACAGTAAAAAATATACTTTATACTGAAAATTGTGTTGATTTGGTATTCGTTATAGAGAGATTTGACTTGAATCTATTAAAATATAATATTGTAGTGTCCAAAAATTTTTGGATGTCATTTGGTAGCTATTAATGAGCCAACGATTATTTGTTAGAAAAAGATAGATAGAAAATTTCAAAAAAAAATGGGTAAAAAAGGTAAACCATGGAAACCACTTTTAATTCACTAGATTGATTAAACAATGATAAACTCGTGACGAAGACTTTCGTCTGGTTAATTTAACAAACAACAAATAACAGTGTTGTTAATTACATATTATATATGAAAGCTTCTTGTAGTGCTTTTTTATGATCAACTATAAAATTATTTGATACAAGTTAATTTTGTATGTATCATATTATAAATGAACTGGTTCACCGTAATAGCTTTAAAATTCGAGTCCTGTGGTGAAATGACATTGAAAATGAAAACTTTTTTTAGCACCACACACATCCCAAGTACGAGTTCAAGTACGCGGTCAATGACCATCACACTGGAGATCAGAAAAGCCACCAGGAGACAAGAGATGGAGACACTGTACGAGGAATGTACGCTCTCGTGGAACCAGATGGCACTGTACGACGCGTAGAATATACTGCCGATGACCAAAACGGGTAAATAAATCTAATAATATTAAATATATTTTTAATTCTGATTTGTAAAATATTTATTTTTTAACTTTGTTGTATAAAAAAAAATAAACAATAATTCGCACTAGTAAATATTCTATAAGTAATTCTTTTAGGCATTGACGTTTTTTTAGATTTTATTTTAACATATTAATACAAACTATTTTATTCATTAATATTGGATTAAATTTTTGTAAAAATATTAAGAATGCAGTCGATTGATAATATAAGGACTTAAAGAAAGTTAAATTACCATTTTAACACTGTGTAAGATTACAATTACTCGAAAAAATCTGAAAAATTATAAAAAAATAATTACTAGGTAATTTGTAATTAATCATGAATATGATAGTTTCCCCGATAGCGTAGAGATCAGCGTGCGCGCCTAGCGATCCAGGGAATGCGGGCTTGATCTGTCAGGTTTAAAAAATTCAAAATGCAGGAATAGAGGTTGAGCAATTTATTGTTTCCTTTAGTAAATCGATGATTTTACAGTTAATTGTTCATCGCCATATATGTTTATTTACAATTTACAGTATAGGTAACTTACAGTATATTTAAAATACAAGACTGGTTGCCGATTGGATTGAGCATTTTGAAAAATAATCTCTCAAGACGTCTTCATATTGCAAAGATTCACATACTCCAGATTCAATGTTGATATCTTTACACTGTATATATTCATATGCTATTTGTTCATTTTGGGAATGAACATGGTATCTAATCATGAACATACAGTAAGAGAATTACCCCATAGCTTATATTAAAAAAAATATAAGATTATTTGTGTGAATAAACTTACACACACAGTCTTACATTATTAAATCGATGATTTTTTTGCATCATTTATATTTGAATAATAAAGTATAAATCTTTTGACATTGTGTTGCAGGTTCAACGCTGTTGTGACAAGAACTGGTAATGCAAATCATCCTCAAAGTCAGGGACATCATCATGCACACCCTCATTCTCCGCATACTCTTCATACATACCATCAATAAAACATAGCAAGAATGACAATATTGTAAAATATACATCTATAAACTATTAATTATAACCGTCGACAAATGAACTAATTAAATGATTTGACTCTAATTATGTGTATTTTATGAGCAAAATACAAAAATATTTAATTACAGTAATCAAGAAATACATATATGTATTGCATAATGTTATAAAGTTATTGAACTATTATTATGCTTGGCCATGTAACGGATACTATATCGATTCCTGGATAGAAAATAGAATGTTTAATATTTTCGACTGTTGGTGCTTGATGGAATTTAAAATAGAATGTATTAAACCGTTCTTAGTGTTATATCGATTAACAATTGCAATTGCTCTCGTAATCTTTAAGTCAAATAGTTTAATTTTTGGGTTTTTATTTAGTTAAGTATTTTTTTATAAATGTTAAATTATTATATTTGATGACATATCAACTGTGGTATAAAAAAAGGACGTAACCGTCAGTCTTTTCAAATTAGCCGTTTTCAGTAATCACTATTTATATAATACAACGTAATACACATTCTGTTAAAAGGATGATAGCTGCAAGTATCAAAGTAATAACTAAATTCAGCTTTTACGTTTGAAAAAATGGATAGCCTGTAAAATTTGCTTTTAACAGTTGATATGAACTAAAATGATTTTTGAACTAAAATTATTATTATTTGTATGTACTAAAATATTTGGACTTCTTATCAAAAATGTATTTGTTTTACTTTTATAATTATTAATTTAATAGATAATAATTTGAAAACCCAGTATCAAAATAGGAAATATATACTATTTTAACGAAAACCTTAACAAAAATGATATCTATGTTTTTAACTTTAAGATTTATTATAATATATGTTATATAATACAAATAAAGAATAATATTTACTGTAAAAGTTTACAAGTATTATTTATAAATTATCAACGGAATGATCACATAATTTGAGCTCAATTCTTGAGCTGTAATACAAATTTATTAAGTTCCCTTAAAAGTATGCAAAGTTTATTTTGTAAAAAGGTTTTTTTGGTTTCAAATTTATTCTCAAGGGCTACTTTGATTCCAAATTTAGAGCGGCCACATGTGATTATGGTACATACATTCTTACCAATATGGAAAAATTTTCAGTTTATTTTATTCGTTCTTTGAAAATAGAATAGATTACTTATAAATCGACATATCATATTCAATTGATTTTATGATATTAGTTGAACTTATAGCAGTGAATGATTTAAGTATTTAAAAGGTGTATGTATAAAAAATAACTTAACAATGAAAGGGTTAAAAGTATTACTCAATGGGACGTGCTTTAAAATTTATTTAATAACTTAAAATACTTTCCAAACAAAACATGTGATGACAAGTGCCAAACTTCACTACATTCCTAAGTAACATACAAGTACGGCAAATAATATTTTAAGTTTCTAATTGATTATTCAATTAATAATTTATTACGTATTAAACGGTTCACTTGGCAAGTATGTCCACAATGCAGATCACGTTTGAGGCTCTTGTGAAATAATATAGTGGAGCGAACTCTCAGCGTGTAGGTTTTGTGAATAGGCCTTTCATTTCCTGGTCACTATACTTATTGATAAATCGATATGCCAGTCTTGAATATTGTCGAATGATTTGCTCGTTACAAGTGGATTAAATAATGCTCTCTGATAACATAACATTTTTTTTGCTTGTTACATATTTTAAGATATTGACAAATATTTTTGAATGCGTTTTTGAATCGACAAAATGTTTTTGTGTACATTCTTATCAGCTGTCTATTAATCAAATACTGATAAGTACGCCCAATAAAATAAACGCCGATCTTGATAAGGAAAAGAAAGAAACTATAGTAAACTTAATGATAGTTGCAACATTTTTTATCAGCAGGTAATTTTTGTAAATGTAATTTCTCACCAAACCATTCAATATGTTGCTATTAAGCTAACCTATATATACGTACAAATAGTATTCGACTTACGACGAAGACACGTTCCAGCACATCTGTCATAAGTTGAATTGGTCGTTGGTCGAATTTCATACAAAACGATATATAAATATACGATGCATGAAAGCATGTACTAGTTTTTATTTTTACAATAATAGTTTCATCAAAATACAGGATTCACAAATGGACGAAAAAATTAAATGAAAAGTCAATGTGAACAGAGAACAAGTTGACTTGAAAAAAAGTAAAAATTAAAGTAAATTTTTATGTCCATTCTGTCACAATAGAATTTGATTTTTTCCCTCTATTCTACCGGATAAATATACAGATATTTAAATTTTACATACTCATCTGTTGGATTTTTAAAATCCAAAAATGCAGGACTGATTGCCCATTGGGTTGAAAAATTGTCTGACAAGCAATTTTCGTAAAAAATAATCTGTCAAGTGATCTTCACATTGCGGAGATCCATATACTCCTCTTTTGGAGTGGATATCTTCACAATGTATAAATCCGTATGCTCCAAGTTGGGAGCGAAGATTTATTTTTTAAAATTAAAATTTACATCGTATGTCCGATTTGTCATAAGTTGAACCGTCGTAAGTCAAGAATTACCTGTATATATATATATAATGACGTATAAAAAATTTAAGCCTCAATAATTTATTATAGAAAAAGCTTCCTAAAGCTTTCATATAAAAGAAAAATAAAACGTTTCTATCTCTCGTAAATTAGGTGTTTCTATTAATAAATGAAAATTTAAAAAATATTTTAAGTGCCTGTATATAAATAAAGATGACGTTGTTTACTATTAAACGATACGTGATTTGACCATGAAGTAAATTTTTTCAAATGTTTGAATGGAATTTTGATATATTGCTATAATATGGATAGTTAAAGCATAGCATTAAAATTAAAAAAGATTTATTTGTTTAAAAATTAAATTAGGAAAATTGTGTGAACTGATGAAAATGTAAAATTCATGATACATACATAGGATGGTATAAATGAATTATTGAAAATAAAGTTGAAAATGAGTCAATAAAAAACAAGCTCAGAATTTAATGTCGTAATGTAACTCTTGTAAAATAGCACTCTACCAACCAAATTCCAATACAATTAAGAAATACGGTTCGATAATAATTGACCGAAATTTCTTTCAAGATAAAAATTACAAACTTCTACAAAATATAATCAACAAGTCCAGAAAATTTATAATTTAATAAAACTTTTATTTAGTGGTCCTGTTCCTTAATAAAATGGTATAGATTGGTTGTCACTTTATTTATATTATGTTATAGCATTCGACATAGTGAAATTCATATACTATTATTAGGCTTATATAAAAAATGAGCTTTTTGAAATGTTGCTAAGCGTTTGTTTTAGAATGATTATTATAAAAAATACAAATAATAATACACTAATTATGTTTTTGTAAAATGAGTGGGTAAGTAATGATTTACTGCGCAACAACCTCTGATAAGGTAACTTAAAGTGGGACAAACTTTAAGAAAAAAATCTTGCATATCAATACGACAGCTAATCATTTGTCTCTTTATGAAACAAAAATTCATTTCTACTATTACCTAATATTTAATTTAATTAGATTACTGAATAGTGAGTTGTATGTTTGAACTAAATATGACCGTCGATAATGATTTTGTTGCCTGAATTATGCTTTCGTAAAAAACATCAACACATTTGATTTAATTACGTTTTTTGTTTTTACTCTAAATAGATAAGTCCATTCGAAATAATAACATTACATAACTAACAAAAATAGTAAAGTGTAAATGTTAGAATACTTGCTAAATCGGCGATTATTATAATAGTTAAATGTTTGCTTATTTATTTTTGTTGGTTATCGAAGAACAGTTGAAACAGTTGCCCTAGGTAGACATTTCAAGGAGGGGGGGGGGGGCATAAAGTATTATTGAGTAAAATCTTAGTTAGCGATAGAGCTAGTAATTAATAGGGGACGCAACGTCAGAGCGCTGAACACAGCGCTATTCTTCTGTGGATCAATATTAAAATACCATCAAGGAATATATCTATGATGGGTGAGCTTATAGTAAAAGCGCAATTATACGATTTTTCAGGAAAGTAAACACCAAATTAAAAGCTTAAATCCTGAATTATTTTTTTAGAAATAATGATTATACTCCGTGTAATGTTAATTTTTATAGAGCATCTGTGACGTCTACTTTAGTTCCGCTAAAGTTTTCTTTTATTTGGGATGTTTTTTCATACTTACTGTAAAACGACCAAAAATGTAGTGTTGTTCATAAGCTTGCCTATTATAGATATATTTTATAGTATCTTATTATTGATTAAACAAACAGAAATAGATTTAGAAATTTTTAATCATTATATTAGCTGTTGAATAAGCAAGTGGTCTAATGTAATGGTTAACTGTTTTTTATTAGTTGCATAATTTTGTTATTTTAATGGACTTATCTATAAGGTTAATGAAAAATCTTAGAAATGTATTTATTAATATACATAAATATATATGCATACAAGTATATAAAACAGTATTTGCAATTCTTAAAGGATGATTAAAAAATCATAGCAAACTTTATAAATCGTTTGGTTCTGTCATGTTCTGTTTTGTGAATTGATACTATTGTATAATCATAAAAATCCTTGTATTTAAAATATTATAACAACTAAAATAGCTTGTCAAAAGTATAAAAATTTTATAAAAATTATAGAAAATTAACATTTTTATAATTGAATTGTTGTTCAAGTTGATGTCATTTTATTTAATGACAACAGTTTTTATAAATTTATCAAGCATAGTATCTGTTGGACTTAACACTACGATGATAAAAAATCAAGATATAAACATTAATTCATCATGATTTTTTTATATTTAAAGTATTTTTCGTTTCATTCCATATTATTTTTTACCATGTTAGATCCAAAAGTAGAGCATATTGATATACACAGTGTGAAGATATTCACCCTGAATGTAAAAATATATGAATTTTTGATATGTAAGAACATTTTTAAACAGATTATTGTTTACGAAAATTAGTTGTCACCCAAACGATGTATAGTTCTGTATTTTTGGATATTAAAAAATCTGACAGATATGTGTATCGAGCTCGCATTACCCGGATGCAAGACGCGCCCGTTTACCTTTACGCTACCGTTTATTTAGACACATACTATTGCATCATTATTAATCGTACACTCCTAGAAGATCCTTTGATTTAAAAGAAAATATGGAAATAATAACATTCCTTTTTAGAGTAGTTTTCTGATTTATTTTTGTAAGAAATTTTGCAATAGTTGTTTGTGAATGTAAGATAACAAAACACTGTGCTATTACTGAAGATTACTGAAAATATAGACTGTCTTCCCCAACAGCTAACTGAAAATAGAGTAGATTAAGTGAGCACCCAATTATACCATATCTGAATATAATACCAATGAATTATGTTCGGTAATCGGACACGATTCGGCTTCTTTAAAGTTTCAGTGACCATATAATAGTTTTATAATATATGTATCACAAGCGAGAAAGTGCATGTTTGAATTGTTGCCAAAAATCGTTGAAACAGTGTTTCAGTCAATCTCTGTCAATTTTAAAACTGTTGTCACTCATGTATTGTATAACCTGTTTTAAAACGCGTAGATGTTTTTATATAATTCGTCCAAATTAAATGGATATATATTAATAATAACATTACATTGAGATATTTAATGATTTGTATATGGATTTTTAAAATATGTTCGTTCGAAGTATGCAGCATAAAGGTCTTTACATTGTGAAAACTTAAATGAGTATTTCATGGGTATTATGTCTCTCCGGTAGCGTAGTTGGTAGCGTGCGCGCCTAGCAATCCGGGGAATGCG
>JAGVSQ010011316.1:0-11566 GCA_022683975.1 Rhyacophila evoluta | reverse complement strand
TGTGCTCATTGAAACAAGCGCCGGTATCACATTATATAATTATTATTTTATATTGATTATTAAGACTGCGTAGAAAAAATATGTTATAGTTTTATGTGTGTATACTTTTCAAATAAACAAAAAAAAATATTGTAAAATTTGTGTATCAATTTAATACCTATATATTTTAGCTTTTGGTGTGCCGTAGATGAGAAAAGGTTGCGGAGCACTGATTTAAATTATAAAATAGGTCACTCGATGACCTTCGATCATTGCCGTTTCCTGACCTATATGATATTACAAAAATCCATATATTTTTGTAAAAGTTGGTCACCCCAATACTATTTTTACCTCTTGGTTTTCAATATTTAATAATATAATGGAATAGAAGTAACAGGAGAAATATTATATCAAAAGAGTTTTGTTCACTTATTTAGAATTATATATTTTATATATATATTTTTAAAATTATCTACATTATGTTGACTGCAATAACATACAAAATCAAAAGAACAATAGCTGCAGGTGCTTAAAATTATATGGCATATTAAATTGAAAGCCAATATACAATTTCAACCAACTGGAGGCAGACTGCTTTATCAACAGTGATAAAAGACTTGCCAAGTGCATACACATACACGGTTATACGTTTAAAGAAAATAATGTAGACTAGTGATAATATGAAATAACTATTTTACTGTTTCTTCACGACTCTGCGTGTCTGACCAGCTGGTTTCCCAAAAGCTGTTTCCAAAAACTGCCAGAAGTAGTACTTACAACACACGATCATCCGATAACTGTGCCACTAACAAAGAGGTAAGAACACTTGTACAAACAGAGCCGCATAATAAAGCCAGTGAGGTAATCTAGCATTCGTAAAAATATTTTATAAAATCCAAGTTGTACAGTTTATGAAAAAAACATAGTGTGAAGTGTACAGCATAGCGTCACACTTGTTTCAGAATTGTCAGGTGCCACATTTAATTTCATTTGGTGACTATAAAGTTCTATTCAACACATTTATAGATTTGAAGAGAACAGTAAGTAATTCAAAAACACCCTTTAGTCCGTTGCATGTTTACATGTCCAAATAAATTATTTTTTATATATACCCAGTAAACCAAAAAACAAAGGTGAGGTTTTATCACAAATAAATATATAACTATTAACTGTAATCTTAATTAAAAATACTCAAATATTGAGTATAAAGAAATAATCCCTTTGCTTAAAGATTGTAATTTGATGGGATAATTAATTTTTCATCTAATTCAAAAAACATGTGCTCATAATAACGACAATGGCCAGCTCATCATTTGACCATTTTAGTTATTTATTTTTGGTTGAACATAGATTTTCTCACATACTAACTTTCGCTGGTAAAATAAGAGCTAGTAATTATATATACATTACCTTAATATTTCAAGTCAATTATAATGTATTAGGCGGAATCATAAACAACTGATTTAGATGCTTTAAAGATTATATAAATATCCTCAATATGAACGCCTGAGTTTGAGATAAGTTCTGGAGAAAACTAAGGATTAATGTGAGTTATCATTGAAAAATAATATTAAGAAACCCTAAAAACATTTTCCATGTGCACATTCTAGAATAATCAACAGAATAAAGCTGCTGAAGTATGGAACCGGATGACTTGGGCTGTTCGATCAGACTAGTATCTAATCAGTTTGTTCGCTCGGCTTGAGTTGTTTTGTTTCACACAATTCCACATAATGTCCTGCCATATGGATACTTCAAGCACGTGTCAATTTACCATTGTTCATACATTATTTACTCTCTTATCTTTTTACCCTCATTGTAGATAAGCTAATTGTTTCTAATGCATGGGAAAGGTGTTTAAATTTCTTATTATAAAGGTAAAACAAATAACCATTTTCTTGTCACTATTCAACATGTGAACCTCTGCAGTGTGAAGGTATGTAAAAATTAATTTTATCACTAATTATAGTTATTCACTTAACCAATAAACTATTCGCTGTAAGTTTAAATAGACATGGTAAGCATGAGGTGAATTTTGATGGAGACATTGAATTCGATCATGAAATCTACAGAACATATTGTTATTAAAATCTCTGATGTGAAAATTTTGACAAAATGGTATTTTTGGATTTTATGTTCCTTCATATTAGACCGCTTATTTTGGTAATACCTCTAACGTTCCATATAACATTTAAATTGGAACACAATCAAAAATAGAAACCTCCAATGTAGCAATGATGATAATATGCAGTTTTTTCACTGACATAGAAGGTTTTAACAGCTTAACGATGAGATACCCAGCACACTACTAATAGTTCTATGGTGGATGGCAAACTTTTTTGTCCAGTGAAATTAAACAAATACACTATTTCTGGATATGTTTACACCTATTTCGGCTGTCTAAAAATCATTGGACTTTTTATAAATATGAAAATAATATGTAAAGTGAACCAAAGAGCCACAAACAAATCTTCAAATTTTTTGTCAAATTTAAATAAGTTTGTTAACTATAGAGATAAAAAAACAGTACTTAATTATCTACAATCTTTATTGAATTATTTATATATTATATTTCAAGCACAATAAATGTTTCAATAACACATTTATATAATTATAAAAGCATATTTTTTCTTTTACTATCGCATATACATACAAATTACTTCATATAATATAATTTTTATTCAGTAACAGCCAACTCAAAGTTGGATTTTGTTAAATCTTTTACAATACAATAATCCTGTTATTGATTCAAGATATCTGTGACAATATCTATATGTGGACCACGTCACAATATATTTTTCAATCATACTTTAGGTACAAATTCTTGTGAAACTGCACTGCAACCTTCATTTGTCAGTATTTGAGAGATTCTAGTCACATTAAATCACATATGAAACACAAACAGACAATTTACGTATCCTTAAAACACATCGAAAAGGTAGTAAGTATTTTTCTTTATAATATTTTCAGTGGACAATATAGAACACTTATAAATAGCATTTCTCATTTATTAAGTTATTATATAATTAAATTTAATTTTTAATAACATGCAGCTAACATTATAAAAGGTTCAACTCAAGTTCATATTAATACACAGTAAAATCGAACTGTTAGGATACCAAAAGCTGAACACTTTTAGAGAATGCCCGTCTTACTTTTCTGATCTGCATGGAATATGATACATAAATTTATTTAAATATAACAATAATCCTATTCTCATCATCATAGCAATTTTTTGATAATATACCAATCATTTTATTTTTTACAATAGTTTTCAATTAAAAAATTCAAAAGATTTTATATCAATTCAATATATATTATAGTTCATATCATCAGATTTTTTGATAATGTGTTAATAGATTGAAGAAATATTAGATTATTGTACGACAACACTTTAAGACGTGGAAATGTTTAATGTTTGGCTTTTAATTTCAAAGTTTTCCATCTATGATCACCAGCTAAAAAAAACTAAAATAATTATTTCAATAATTATAACAGTCTAGCTTTATTTATGATATTAATAAAATAGTGTTTATTATGACTAAATAACTGATGATATTGTTTTTATTAGAATGTGTAGCCATATTAAAAAAGAAAATATGTGTTTTGAGCAGAGAAAGAGGGTATATTTTGAAAGACTAAGAAAAATCTGAAGACAGAAAAATTATAAGTATTCGTCAAAATTGTATACCATTCATTTCGTTGATTTATATATTAGATATCACTTATTTGTTTATATAACAAGCAATTGACTTTTCTTTTGTGATCCTTCATACATCCTTGAACATCTAGTTGATTTGTACCCCACAGGTTTGGCCAAGATCCACAAGGAATAAAGAAATATTTTTTGTTTTATTTATCTGTAAATTGTGTATGAAGAAGTAGTAAGTATAATATATTAAAAATTATGCCCTTTTAAATAGAATAATATATATTTAAACTACTAAGCGTAGACTGACAATTCTTTATATAATTTATAATAGTTTTATCTATGTATAATGTACTAGACTGTAACAAATTCAAACCTTTGCATTTGAAAACCAGTTTTAATTAGAGTAAGCTGAAATATCTCACGGCTGAGATGGTAGGCGCAAATCCCGCAGCTGTATAGATATATACAAGAATATTAAATGGTTTATGTGAACGGCTAACAACTAATCAGGTCTATAAGATAAGTCTTCAGATTGTGAAGATTCATTTTCTACGCAGTTACAGCAGACATGGTATATAAAAAAAAACTGCATTAAAAAACTTTTGAAGTAATACATGAATATTTTTTGTTTAAAAATTCTATCAAGTTTAAAACAAACCTGATCTTTATGCATTCTGACAAGGCTGACAATTGATATTCAACACAAACGAAAAGTTAATGAAGGGAAAGTGAAAGAAAAGGTTGCCTTACATATTGCTGTTTAACTTCAATTAACACCATAAATTTACCATATTAATATGTAAGGTCACAATTAAATTCATACGGTTGAAATTGAATGTTTTTGAGGAGTCTACGCCAATAAACACAAAGGGGAATTCATTAGTATTTTAAAAGCCGAACTAAACATTGTGAAGCCACAATTTATTTTCCAAGTCTACCTAAGCATGCAGAAATTACCGTTATCTTAATTGACTTCTAAAATATAATTTTTTTACACTACAAAGTATCTTAACATAAATTATGACAAATTAATTATAGTTTAGTTGTTAATAATTATTATTAGATCTGTAAATAAAAAAGACCATTATTATTTTGTAAATTTTTAAATTTCAATTCGAGATCTTGAGATATTTAAAATATTGTTTGCATTATTATTTTTTTAATATCCTCGTTGATTCAGAAAACCTGCAATATAATACGTTGGCAAATACAGACTTTTTTGAATAAATATTTTATGAAAATAGTGCTGTAAATTTTAACATACCTAAAAATGTGTTGGCCGAATATTTCATTATATTATAGAATAAGATATATTTAGATTCTTTTTTTAGATTTCTTCACTCAATAAAATAAATATGTTAATTAATTATGGAAAATTTAGCTTATGATTTTGATTCTATTACCTTTATTAATCCGGATGTATTACTTTTAATGTTTTCATTTTATAACGATAATTTAATAAGAATTATTTTTTGAGTTTAGTACAATACATTTCTTGTAGTATGTTATGTGGCACAAATGTATCACTGAATGATGTACCTAGATATTATTTCATGTATCCCAAAATAGTTTTGCAATGAAATCTACAAAATTTAGTCTATACTTTGAAAGTCACCATACTATAATCGGTATTTATATATCATTGGCACAGTTAAAAGAGAATTTTAAAAATGGGTGAGATATACATTAATCAAATGCGATTTGCAGAATGCTATTTTTTTCAAAAAAACAATTTAAAAAAAAGATATCTACCATGTAGCCATGTCTACATCCGATATTATGTTCTATGCAACATTCTCAAATCAGAAAAGTGTGGAATAATAATATTGTATACATAGTAAATTGCATATGCACAGTATGCAAGAACATAAGAATTGTGGATAACAAAATGTGCTAAAAAAAATATAGAATAATTTAATTTTGAGCCATAATAATATGCTTGAGATTATTGCTTTACACTTAAATAATAATGATATGATAATTTTCATGTCTTTTATATAAAAAATAATAGATATTCAATATAAATGCAATCATTGATTTTTGATAATAAATACATTATTTATGATTCGTTTGTGTTTTAAAGCACCAGATCAATCGAAAATAGTTGAAGGAATGGTATAAATGTAAAAGAATAACTTCTGGAATAATTCAATAAAAACGTGTATAAAAATATGGATTATGTGACATGTTAAAAAATAAATAATATTAATAAAAAATAAATACAATTATGTTTATAAATAGAATGACAAAAACGTTAGTATCATTAAGAAAAAAATTGCATATACCATGGATTACAAACACAATAATGCTTGAAATACATTTAATAATAAAATTAGATATTTCACAAGCCCGTATTTCGGTGCAAAAAGTAAAAATTTGACAGTAAATTTTCTATATTTAGATATTTTGTATATTAAATTTTATCTACTTAATAATTAATGAAAATCAATAATTTTTATTATGATAATATTTAATATCTGCACAAAGTATACAACAAATACTCAACAGATATTAAAATAAAACTTATATAATAAATATTATGCATATTACCACAGAACACCCTATTGATTCATCAGTACCACTTTGTACTGATCCAATACTACATATACTTGACTACACTGGGTAAGAGCTGTAAAAAAATATTCGATGAATGACTGAATTTAGATTTATGATTTGGCTATGATTTAAATTATTATACTACACATATTTTTAATTTAGAGCATTTCTTCACTTAAGAATTCATATTTTTCTGTGTATAAAATAAAAGTTTATATTTTGACTGCATTTGACTACACTTTGACCATTCAAGTTGTTCAAATAATTTTACAAAGATAATGATGAAATCGGTAATACTGTCAACTGACATAATTGATAAAAGTGTATATTAGACTCTAAATTATATTTTTAAAAATTACAATTTTTTCTGTGAATGAATGTGTGAAATTTGGAAAAGTTTTGAGATTCATAATATATATTCAATGTGATACACTAAACACATTTCACATGTAATTTAAAATATATGCAGATGCCCTTTTTACAATATTGGGTTTATAGATTAGCATCAAAGTATTAAATATCATAAAATGCTTTTGAAAAAAAAAGATTTGGTATTGTGTAAAATATAAAATGCTATTATGTCAAAATTGTAATTCCTTGGTTCTGACGACAAAGTTAATATGTAAAATTTACGTAATTTATTTTGAAATTCCAGAGCACAGTCAAATTTTTGATAAGCTGTGTATTGCGTTTAAATAAATATTTCATCATAAAGCTGTGACCACTTCCTTATTAAAAATTGAAGCAAGCAACATGATTAACACAATTATACGTATTGATTTAAGCTCCAAATAAATAAACCACATTGAGAGATGAAATGCAGCGAAAGTTTGTAATAATTCATATTTCTACACAGGGTATAATCACCCATTCATAGATAATTGTATGTAATTCATTTTGAATGGTAATTATATGTAAATTTGCTAAAATTATTAAAATAAAGAGGTTTAATTTATTATACAGAACTATTGTCAACAGATTAAAAATAAAACACGCCTATTTCAAATATATGCACAAAACATCAGATTTAAATAAAACCATAAATAATAACAATTATTTAATAAATTTTATAATTAAATATATTCACTATACTTATCCTTCAAGGCTATATACCTCTATTTTAAGGATAGGTGTTTTTCTTTTATTTTACTAGTTTGGCGATTCACAACCACACACATAACATATTAAAGGAAAACGGACTTCAGTGAATGGATAATTACAATAATATATTCTTTTCTGTAAGTAGAATGATCTTTGTATTTTATGTAATTTGAGGGATAACAATAGATCAGGATATTATTAACCCTTTGAAGAGTGAGTTTTTTCATAGTACATTTCATTTTGATACATATCGGTTCGTATATATGATGATATCATGACTTTGTCATAAATGTATTCAGAAGTATCTGATAGTTATTGAAACAATCTATATTTTAGTGAGAAATAGCAGTTCCGGCGATATACGGTGACACACAGATTTAGGTCCGTATTCATGAGCACAAACAGCATTGGACGTAATATTACGTCTGTACATTTTTATGGGTCAATTCTATTCTGCCAGGGTGAATAATCATATAAATAAAAAAATAACATTTTTCATTATGGGATTTTTGAATACATATTTTTTTTTTTCATATAGGATAAAAATTAAAATTAGAAAATCCTTTTCATCTACACCCAGATCAATATCAAACATATTTTCGGAAGGCAACTGCACATATCAACTGATAATAAAAATCTTTTAACGTTGCTGAAATTAGAGGCAATAAAGATAAATAGTATCTGATAATGATTATTTGTTATAAAATGGCACTTGACTTGTGTGATCACACACAAATGTGGAGTATTTCACCGAATTAGAAAATCGGCAAAAAAACAAGATAATGAATTTTGTGACTTATGTGATTATATACCTCATTCATAGAATTGTTTCTGTAAATTTTGTTGGCTAAAAATGTGAACAACAGATTTAATATGATCGTTATACAAATGCCCAACACACACAGAGAAAAATGGAATACAAGTGTAATGGTTTTGATACAATCACTGAAATGTTTTAATAGCTATACTCTCAAATTGCTTATCTATGTTATATGCTCATTTATATATTATCGGACAAAGTGAATTTTTAGAGAAATTAATAAAAGTACAATCAATATGCACTCTTTCATAAAATAATAAAGCATTAATGAAAGGAGTCGACAAAATTACCTTACTAACAGATAAGTATATATTTTCTCAGATAATATTTGCTATTCAATCATCTATTAATTACTATACTAATATCTCCATTAATAAATAATTAATTTAGGATCATGTGAATACAGCTTGAAAAAATAACAAGCATTTTCAGGATAATTTTAAAGCCTCTGTAATTAATGCTGGTAAGAGATATTTATATCAGTTAACTAACAAAAGCTTTTTAGGTTTGAAATACATTTCCTTTAAAACTATGTACACACAATTTGATAGAAAATAAATACGGATCTTTACAAATGATCCAACAATTTTCTTTGAAAGGTTGCCTATTCGACAACCAATTCAAACAACCTTTGTGAGAAAGTGTTCCATTAAAGAAAACATACCATTTATCGCATTCAAAATATGTAGACACCAATACATTTATCTTCAGGTCTCGTTCACTTAAAACATGAAAACTTATCTCATAACTGTATGATGAATTATATGACCTGTATACATATCATCATTACCATTTTTTACATTGTTAAAAATGCAATAAAATCACATTATGTATTGTCTAAATATTTTAGACAATAGAATGTCGTTCAGATAGATAAAATTTGTACAGTTACACTGCACAATAGGTAGAAATATGTTCTAACCATTGACTAACTTAAAAGTAATATATTTGAAGTTATATTAAAAAAAAAACAACTTGTCGTTTAAGAGTGAATGCCACAACAGCTTCACACAGAAATATTGAAGCAGTAGCAGTCACATAAAACATTTTAAGGTGACAATAAAAAAAATATGAACAATTGAGAACTAAATCCTGTTTTCAATGTCTCCTGCATGAACTATGCAAGGAAACAGAAAGAAGAATGACACCAATATGTATGAATTTGAATTCATTTTAATGTTGCCAAGATCGAATTGTAAGGATAATTCTTATTTAGTTTTTCCCACACAATATTATAATTTCTCAGAATGGAGTAAGATTCCTTCAAATCTTGAGATCATCACTGCACTCTCCAGCTCCAAAGACGTTGGACATCAACAATAAAAACATCAAATTGAGATTCCACGCTAAGCAATAAGCCGTTTCAAAGCTTAGTAAATATTTTCTAGCAAATAATTCATGCCTCGAATGCATTTCCTTCAAGTATTAAAATATGCAGGGATAATATTTAATGTGCGTCTGCACACTGATGAAAAATATTTGATCCAATCTTGACAGCGAGTGGCATAGCGTCATGCGTTGTTATCTGATGGACTCTTATCTTTAAACTCCATTTGAAGGACGGATTTTACGGACGCGGTTTCTTCAGGCGATAGATTCTGAGATGACAACCCAGAAATTTCAAAATTGAAATCCAAAATAGATTCTGGTCTGACTTCAGCAGCTTCAAATTTGAGGATATCATTATTGGTGATTGAGTAAGATCTCATGTATGATTTGTCATCAATGGAATAGTCCCTGGATACATTGTCATTGTTTAGTGCGGTAGAGTAGGATCTGATGATAGCCCCATCCTCAATAGAACACGACCCAGCCGATGAGTTGTGAAAAGCAGAAAGCGTTTCAAATGGTGATTCTAGAGGCGGGGGTAGAAATGCGGGTGAAGGTGTCAATCACCGAGATGGACACGAACTCAGGCCACTGAGTACGGAGAAGCCACTGTGGCCAGACTGCAGGCTAGACATTGAACCCCTAAAAAATTGATATAGCATATTGGTAAAATGAAAGTGATCAACTGACTTTTGATGTATTTTTCATAAAATACATTATATTCATTCAGCAAAACAGATAAAAAAACATTTTTTATGAGTATATTAAATATGCTGTGGCTTAACATCTTCTTATACATGAAGTGAGATTAAGTGGTGTTGGTCCATACATTTTTATGAATGTAAACGTATAAGGCACAAAATAAAGTCAAGGAATTCACAAGACATTTATGTTCAGATGAACTCATCAAAACAATTGATAAATTTAATTTTTAATAAAATAATTGTTATTTGCCAATGGATTTACAAATGCATTGAATATTGAATGACCTGGACAGCATTAGACAATGTCATTTATTAGATATTACCTGTAGTCCTGTGATGTGAGGGTCTCAAAGAAATACATGAGCTGGGCTTTAGGATGTGTGAGTGAATCAATGAGATCATGTCCGGGTGTATGCGGGTGATGGTGTTGCCACCGCCACTGCAAAATGTATGATCCTGTCTCGGTCATCACATGAGATCCCTGAAAGAAAAAAAAAATTCTAAGCTGGATAGCCATCACAAAAAAAAGATCTACCACTTGATGAGCGGATACTTTATCGAGCCTTTTTAGGCAAAAGATCGTAAGCGTAAAACTATGACACTTTTCGATTTCGGTGAAATTTAAAACATAAAACAATTATTAAGAAAAAATCCTGTACTATTAGTAGTACAGCTAAAGTGGAACATTTTGAAATAGAATGTTGTTTATGATGCCCATTGTGAGCTATTCAACTATTTAATCATGAGTAAATTAATTTTGTAAATGAGTTAAGCAAATTAATTAAAAAAAAAAATAGGAAATAAGAAATAAGAAAGGCATATCCAATAGTATAATTTACTGACCTGTATACTTTCGCCATCATGACAAACACTAGTCGGTTCAACTCGGTGAAAATGGACTCCTTCTTGCCAACTTTTATCTAACACAACCCGATGATGTTCTCCATCTGTAGTGGTTTGAATCCCACATGTTCCTGATAAAAAAGAAAAGAATTATGAAAATAACCATCCAAATATACTGTCAGACATATAGATCCCATTTTAAATTCTTGAAGCAGTACCAACCGATAAGTGAGTGGATAAACGTGCACACTTGTGAATTTATTAGGATTGAAAATCCCCCAGATGCCCAATGAGAAAGATGGTAACCAGTCTCCTGATCTTCACTATTTCCATCAGCAGCATACGTGTAAATTTATGGCATTTTTCAATTATTGGATACTATTGAAAATTTACAAAAATAGATTAATACTGCAGTTGAATAGCTGATGATTAACACTGTTTAGTACCACATCCACTCCCAATTCGGAGTTAAATCCACCAAACATCTAGTCAACACTTTTAACCTCTTTAGTGCTTATAATGTATACATCCGCGAGGCATAGTGCGTAACACAGTGCACATGACGAATATATCCACCGAAAT
>JAGVSQ010011315.1:0-12327 GCA_022683975.1 Rhyacophila evoluta | reverse complement strand
TATCTTTGAATATTATACATGTAATACAATATTTTATTTTAAATACTTTCTTTAATAATTTTACCCAAAATGTCGGACACGGAAAGTGACGATGAAGTATTTGCAGACAATTTATCACGCTGTTCCAATATGGAAGTTTTGGAATTAGAACACTTGGATATACATAATGATGATTCTAGTGACAGTGATAGTGAAATTTTCCGACGACGAAAACCTAGAGTGTTTCCATTCAGTAGTGACTCGATTGAAACGAGTGATGAAGATGAAATTCAAGAATGGTCTGAAGTAGATCGGCCACCTGTTTTAGAAGATTTTTTAGGGCATTCCGGCGTAAAAATGATGCCAAATAATCGTGAAAGTATTAGTAATTTTGTAGAGTTATTTATTGGAGATGATTTATTTCAAATGATAGTGGAATGGCAGTGGTTATATTAAATTTATGTAACCATGTTTTTCTGTTAAAACCCACTGCGCGACTTATCATTTTTCGTGGAAACAAAATCAACAGATTTCGACCACTAATCTTGAAAACCATCATTTTTTCTTTTTTTTGTTTATATTGATTTTAAATATTATATTTAGTTTTAAACCAGAGATAAAATAAAGTAGACTAAAACAATTTCATTATTTTAATTATTATCTTTTGCGACCCATAGATTGAAAACCGCCGATAAAATCATTTTAACATATGTACTGATACAATTCAGAACATTTGATAAATTTTCGTTTTTTAATTGCCTTTAATTCAAAAGTTATCGAATTTTTTAATTAACTGTTAGGTTGTGCGAAATTTTCGCGAAACAGCCCGTCGTCACGGGGCGTGTGGCGAAAAAAAGACCCATCGGTTAAGTGTTAAGATAAAGAATGCCCAATATATTAAACAATCAATTTTCTGTGTGTTGGTCTTTGCATTCATGTGTTCCACAAACCTTGGAGTAGAAAAAAATTGGTAAGCCAGTAGGTCCATGATTTTGTCAATGAATTTGTGTACTGGATCGGAGAATCGGATGCTTGTAATATTTTCCTTTTTACATTCTCTATAGATGTAGAATGAATCATCACCAACTATTCTCGTTAAGATATTTATTATATATGCTTCATCAGTATGTCCCTCAATTAATGAAAATTATTGTTGTAATATAAATCTTAACTTTTAGGAAAATGCTTATGCTAAGTTCTTGTCTGAAAATGGCGGATCTTCCAATGCTTGCACAATGGTGGACAACACAAACTTTTATTTTGATGTCATTCCTGAGAAGCTGCCTCAGGCTCTTGATATGTGAGTGCCTGATAATTTTGTTTTTTATTTTTCAACTATTTTGATTATGGTTTTTGGTTTTATAACTGTGGTTGAAAACATACAAATCAAATAACAAGTATGCTTAAAATACATTTAACAATTCTTTTCCTATGTTGATATTCTCTAAGTTTAATATTTAATAATAATAAAACTAATTTTAACATCAATCACATGTTTTGCGAATTTAATGAGTTTAGGTTATTACTTGCCAGATGTGGAATAAAGTTAATTTTATTGAAATATATTTAAGTCTATTTTTGTACTAATATTTTTTTTTGCGCAGTTTTTCTCAGTTCTTCATTGCTCCACTGTTCACAAGCAGTATGACAGACCGGGAGTTAAATGCAGTAGATTCGGAGCACAGTAAAAATGTTCTGAGTGATTCTTGGAGGTTAGATCAGCTCAGTAAATCTAATGCTGATCCTACCCACCCGTACAGCAAATTTGGCACAGGTAACAGTGATATTTCAAAACATAAACTGTAGTGAAGTATATGATTAGTCCTAGTGGGTTATTTTCAAGATTTCTTGGGAATATTTCGACGCTGTGAAGTGAAAAATCAGTGATCAAAATTTTTAGTAAAAATGAGTTAGATACGTCAAAGTAAATAATTTTGAACTCCACATTTATGGATGGGTAAAGTTGATCATTAATAATTTAAACTCAAAGAGACCAGTATTGCGACTAATCATTAAATATATTTTATTTTTACATACCATATTTATATATAGTCAATTTAAAGGTCTTATAGTGCCATTATCATAATGAAAAACTTAAAAACTATTGAATACAATCATGATAATTTTAAAAATATATAATAAAAATAACAGACATTTATTTAAAATTGCAATCACAAAACATCCACTATTGTTAATTCGTTAGTTAGTGACTTTTCGCTCCATGGTGACGATTTGTATTTTTTCATTTCAGAAAAAATAAAATGATTCCTGGAAAATGAGGAAAGAATAAACTCCCATTCCTATATAATATTATTAAATTTCCCTTTTTATTACTCTTCTAATTTAACTATTTATAATTTGCTGTTTTCCAGGAAATGTTACCTACTAATTACTACATACATTTAGTATTTGTTTTTATTGTCAGGTAACAAGGAAACATTGGAAACTATACCCAAAAAGAGAGGAATTGATGTAAGAGAAGAACTTTTAAAATTCCATAAGCAATGGTATTCATCAAACATGATGTCGCTAGCAATATTTGGAAAAGGTTTGATGCTTATTTTCTTTCATATCAATCATATAAACGATGTATTTAATTTTATTTAAAAAATAAACCATTGTTCTCATTCTTTGAAAGGATTATAGCTTGAGTTCAATATTGCTCACCAGCAATGTTTCCCTCCAGCTTGGGTTCTCCAATCATTTTTAAGTATTTTAGAAGTTTATCAGCATCTCTTGTGACACAATTTCCTTAAAACATATGAAAATTGTCATTATTTTACATTACCAGTAAATAAACATGGAAAACATACATCAATAACTGATAGGATGAAAATAAAATTCAAGAGTGATCATTATTAAGGTATTTTTTTTTAGAATCTTTAAATGAATTGGAAAAGATGGTGGTCGATATGTTCTCTTCAATAGAAAACAGAGATGTGGTTTGTCCTACATGGCCTGACCACCCGGTGCCGGAAAAGCTCCAAGGCACAAGAGCTTTTATTGTACCCATCAAAGACAGTAGGAGTCTTCACGTCAGCTTTCCTATTCCCGATCAAAGAGAATTATACAAAAGTTCGGTATGTAATTGATTTCATATTCATATTAATAACTTAATCTAATATAGAATGTATTGTTATTATTTGCACAACTTCATTACCACTACACACTACCCTACCTGATTTTTTCTGGTTTGTCCGGAAGTAAAAAATGATTAATAAAAAAGCTTAGGATATATTGAGTTGTGCCACTCGATTATGTTGAAGATTTAATTGATTTGTCATTGACAACAGGTGAATAATCTTGTATTAATGTGTTTATTGTGAATTTTGATATATGTAAATATATATTGTAAAGTAAAAAAGAGATTAAATTGTCCAGTTAACTATTTTTATATTTGACTTATTTCAGCCGGGTAACTATCTTTCTCATTTGATGGGGCATGAAGGACTGGGAAGTCTCTTATCTGCACTGAAGAAACATGGATGGTGTAATCAGTGAGTCATTTTACATTTAAGATTTATTTATTGATTTAATTGAATAATTTCAACATTCTTGATTGTTGTGTGTTGCAAAAATCTGTAAAATTGATTAATTTTAGAATTAAATTAAATGAAATCATTGCTGAAATATTAATTTACTTAAAATATATGTGATATTAAAATTATTAATGATTCTGAATAATACAGTTTAGTGGGCGGTACCCAAAAAGGAGCAAGAGGTTTCGCTTTCTTTGGTGTTCAAATGGACTTGACTGAAGAAGGAATAGAACATGTTAACGATGTTATAAAACTTGTGTTTCAGGTATGTTTATTGAAGATTACGTCTATGATTATAAGCTTACTCAAATAGAATTCCGTAAAATAACTTGAACATCATTTATTATCAAAAGGCAAAATTTTTACTTTACTCAGTTTAGTATAAGATGCTACAAAATTATTGCTGGGTATGGTTATTTTATAATAACATTCATTCCAGCATTAAGCCGGTTTTATAACTGATATGAGTTTATTTCTCAATTGATGGTAAAAAAAAATTCTTATATCTGTTCTGAAAGAAGAGCATAATGAATCTCTGCAATCTGAAGATATTTCCTGACAGAGTTTTTTCATGAGAATTGGTCATATTAATTAATTAGAAGAAAGCCAATTACTTTTTCCACTGGATGTACACTCCACTTCAGCATCTTTGAATTGAACGTCCTCTGGCACTAATCTGTAGGTATTTATTTCTTAGTCATCACGGAGAAAATAATGAAGGGCAATTTTTTTGTTATCCTATCTCAGTTCAAAGAAATGTCATACTAAAAATTTTCTTTGAATTCTTTTTCAGTATGTAAACCTTTTACGGAAGACGGGCCCGGTGAAATCAATACATGAAGAACAAGCGAAAATATATGCCATGAATTTCCGATTCAAAGATAAGGAGGAACCAAGAAATTTTGTATCATACTATGCACATAGTGTATTGGTAAATATTCAATTATATCTTACACTATTTGTATTATTTTTATGAAAAAGGATAAATCACTTTGTTGTGTGTTAAAATAATAATGATATTTTTTTAGGAATATCCAATGGAAGACATATTAACAAGTCACTATCTTCTGTCAATATGGCGACCGGACTTGATTGAAGAACTACTCGACTTGCTACGGCCTGAGCGAATGAGGATTGCGATTCTTGGCAAGAAATTTGAATCTATCTGTACACAAGAAGAAAAATGGTACGGTACAAAATATCATTTGGAGAAAATTCCTGAGGATGTATTGAAGGTAAAATAAAAAAAATACACCTCATATTATGTCAATACCTTTAAAATTACTACACTCCACATACATATCATCGAAACGAAAATACGTCAAAGTTTTCTTGCCCACTCATCTTTACTATCTTTACATTATTTGTATAATTTATTCATTATGTTTAATAATTAAGTATCGACATGCGTCTATAAATAGATATAACTTTAAAATGTGTGTCGGAATATCAAAATAAAATTTTGCGTAAAAATAACCATAGCAAATGAAGTTATTCATTTATTTATTTTTGTTGCATTACGTTGTAAAAAACAATTGTTGTGTATTGTTCACCTTGACAAGTCACTCACTAATGTAGTTATATCTGGACACCTTAAAAACACACCGGAAACAGACAAAATACATACATAAGTTAATGGCTTCATTTGTTATGGCTATATGACCGATAGTTTAAATATTCATATACTTAAATATTTTAATGTGACACTTCTCATCGGGAAAAAAAATATGGTCACCGTAGTTCTAAATAGCCTCGGAGACCCGTGACCAACGTTCCCTCTAAGGTGTGCACATGTGCAGCCGCACATCTGTTAAAAATTTCCCACACACATATCTTGATCTGCCTCACACATTTCAAAGAAAGGAAAGTGTAACTATATTTTTGTTTTGTGTAATAATATATTTTATTTATATATTTGATATAAGTATCACCAATTATTTACCTACTGAACAGGAAGGAACATTATCGGGTAAGAAAATAGTTTTTTGCATTTGCTAACAGAGTTACTTACTAGAAACTCTCTTTGCATTGTGAAATTTCTAGTTATTAATTCACTACTGGATAAAGGCTTCTCCAGTCCCCATGCTTTGCACTACCTTGTACTTTTTTTACCGTTTGGTGATTGGCTACTATAAAGTTATTATCCTATGTTTTACTCT
Source organism: Rhyacophila evoluta (assembly GCA_022683975.1). Lineage (NCBI taxonomy): Eukaryota > Metazoa > Arthropoda > Insecta > Trichoptera > Rhyacophilidae > Rhyacophila > Rhyacophila evoluta. The sequence continues at coordinate 6,650 of JAGVSQ010011315.1, read as the reverse complement.
TACAGATATACATTTTGATTTAGAGCATTATTTTCACTACATTGTAGGTTTGGCAAAATCCTGGTTTCTGCGATGATCTGTTTTTGCCGGCCCCTAACGACTTTGTACCCGACTCATTTGATTTGAAGACTCCCGATGTTGACTCCAAAGAATATCCAACTATTATCAGAGACACTCCTTTCATTAGGGTGTGGCATAAGCAAGATGATGAATTCTTCCTACCAAAGTTGATCATGTTCACCGAAATTGAGAGGTAAGGTTTAATAAAACACAAATATTATAATTATTATCATTTTAATAGTATATATTTATAAAATAATGTTATCTCATAAGCTTCAAATGGATATATATCAGACATCAGTGACAGAGACTCTTATGAAATTTCTCTCAGGAAATATTCTCTATAAATTTAGTCATCAAAAGTTATAAATTTTATTTTCAGCCCGGTGACTTATACAGATCCTCGGAGTTGTGCATTAGCTACCCTGCTAATGATGCTCTTCCGAGATGCTCTCAACGAATATTTTTATCCTGCAGAACTGGCTGGCATCCATTGGAATATTGCAAACACCAAATCAAGTCTTTCCGTAAATGATCGTTACCTTAATTTTATTTGATTTAAAAAAAAAAATCTTTTAATACCTAACCTAACCTGGAACTGGTGCAAGCAATTTTATATGTGGATGATTTTAGATTTAATATTATTACAGAATATTCTCATGTAATACTACCGGTTATTAAAAGAATATCTTACATACACAAAAATAAACGTCGCTTAAACATGTTATTTATATAAAATACTATAATATGAGAAAAAATCAAGTACATCAATGAAATATCTTATTTATTATGTGTTGACGTATAATGCCGCAAAGTTGGTATGCATTCTTAGATATGCGTAAATTAAAAAAAAAACATTTTTTTCGTTCGAACTAGGGATTGCAAATTTTGACAAAATAAATTAAAGTCACTTATTGAGTCCAAAAAAATCTCTCTTTCCTCATGTTTTCGATTTTTGTTATATAAATGTAGCTGTCTTGTTTTTAACTCGCATAATGATTTAAAATTTGCTAAAAAAATTTGGAATTCGAACTTATCTCAAAATTATAAAATAACTTGAACGAAGTACATGAAATTATATTTTTTTTCCGTCAAATATGTTTTCAGCATGATTGAATCTCAAATGTTAAAATAAATAATTGATATATAAATACGTGTGAAGTGTTATCGCACGATTTACATGTGATGTGTGATACTGGACATAATGACGTATAATGAATAACTGACACGTCATGATGATGCAATGTCTAGGGCTACCACGCAAAAGAATGTTAATTTTTCGATTTCTATCTGACCAATTAATATTTTTAGTATTCTCTTATTTTTCAAAAATATCGCACGCCCCTTTCCAAGTTATGTCTCTTCATATATTTCTATTGTATTCTTTAGGTATAGGGCTATAACATCAATTCAATGATTGTATTATTATTGTTTTCATAAAAGATAACCTATAAGTTTTAAATTTTATTTTGATGTAAAAGTGTTTTTTCTACAAGTACATAAAATTTTAAGTATACCTAAAGCTTATTAAATGAGATATTAACCATTTAAGCCCATCATGAAAGTCATGTTACAGCATTGGTACAAGACAGTGGAAATAGGATGCCTATAAAGCATAAATTTTATTATAATGGACTTATTTTTTGTCATGATTTAGTATTCTTCACAAGAAAAACATTTTGGCAATTTTTATCCAAACATATGATTATTAATTTTGTCCCTAGATACGCTTAGATGGATTTGACTCAAAACAGCATGTTCTGCTTGAAAAAATAGTGGACAAGTTGGTGACATTCAAAGTGGATCCCAAGAGATTTGATGTGATGAAAGAAATTAACATGAGAGAGATAAAAAACTTTGCAGCAGAGCAGCCATACCAACATGGAATGTATCATTTGGCTGTGTTACTCTCTGAATGTTCTTGGGTCAAGTCAGAATTGTTGGAAGCACTCCAAGGTATTAAAATTCTAATTAATCAATAGTATTGAACTCTAATTCTATACAATAAATAAGAAAATATTTTAACAAGAATCTGGTCCAACGCAAGTGAAGAAATTTGCACCAATAATTAATAACTGGTCACATATTACTGTGTTTTTGTGTATTTCTCAATACTAATCGTTATCTGCTAGCATGACACTTAAAATTTGAGCATTTATTTCTTAGTTATACTACTCAGGGGAACCGATTTATGGCTACGATTTTTTTGTGTTGATATCTCCTCATGGTATAAAATAGAGTTTGAAATATTTTATTTATTGATTCAGAAAGCTTTACATTAGAATGTTCTTTGTATCAACACAAACAAAATTTACATAGTTTGAGATTTCCCGGATGCAATAAAAATAAGCTAAGTGTGGTTTATAATTTATTGATATAGGCCTAGTTGACTCTCACCATATACATGAAATGACCAAAATACATGTTAATATATAAATCGTTATACAATAAATAAATTGGATAAAAAAATCACATGAATAATGTTTTAAATCTAGTCATGGACATTAATTATGTTACACAAAATTTTGAGGCTAATTTGCTATCTACCCAACTATATAGGAAAATGTTTTTTTAAGATGATTTTTCATGTCAGACACAAGAAAAATGATATATATTTGAGACTTAAGTAAATACATTGCCTTTGGTAACCCACAATTTCTTTTTTAATCAGATATAACTGCTGAAATGGTCCAAGACTACATACCTCGTCTTTTGTCCAGCGTGCATGTGGAGTGTCTTATACATGGAAATTGTACCAAAGACCAAGCTCTTAAGATGTCTGAATTGATTTCAGATAAGTAAGTTTTTTTTAAACTCTTATTGTATATTTTTTTAACCAAGTTCGTTCAGAAAGTGGAGTAGATGGATCTTTGCAATGTAAAGACATGTCTTGACAGATTATTTTTCACGAGAATTGCTCGTCAGACAATTGCTCAACTCAATGAGCTACCAGTCCTGCACTGTCAAATTTTTAAAAATCTGGCATACGTGGAAATCAAACCTGTATTCCTCAGATTACTATGTGCATGCGCTAATCTCTACGCTACCAAGGAGACAATTATTGTATATTATATTGCAACACTCATTCAAAAACAAAAATTATTTTTTTACAATTCATCTCTCTCTTAAGTTTTTCATTTCATTTTGTCATAATGTACAAATTTTATATTTTAAATGAGGTACCAAAAGCCTTAGTAATGAATTGTGAGATTATATTTATATTCACAACAATGAATTCTACATATCTGTATGGTGGATAAATTTTAAACGAATAAATATAAAAACAATGCCATTATGATGCCTCAGCTTCCTATTTCATTATTTATTCATTATATATCGTCGTATTACTGGCAAAAGACGTATAATGGTTATACTTTAAAAAATTCCCTTAAATTCTATTAAACAGTGAGACTCAAACATTAAAACTCGATTATTTCAAAACTCACTTTTTCACTTTAACGTCTTTTGCCAGTGATACGACGATATATTGTTCAGTATTTGGCGGACATGACCCCTGCTACTTGTTCTTATTCCCAAAGATAAAAACCTCTAAAATAATGATTTTTTAACTTTGAGGAGATAGAGACAGAATCGTTGAAGCAACTAAACTAATTATCGAAAATTGCATTCCAGATATGCTTTGAAGAGTGGAAAATTTGTTGATTCAAGTTAATTATAAAATATCTGGTTACTGATCTAAAACTATTAGATTGAAAGAGACTAAATTAATATTGATGATTATATAATGATTTAAAAAAACAAAAGCTGGTCTTTGTTAATTTAAATTAATCATCTAGTAATGATAATTGAATTTATTTGTTTACTTATTATTGTTTTATTAATTTTTACCATATTAGGTTACCATTGAAAAATGCTGTCCCTCTTCATCCTCAGCAGCTTTTGTTGAAAAGAGAAATTCAGCTTGGAAAGGGTAAAACATTATAATATCTTGATGCATATCACCAATTATAATAGAGATGCTTAAGTTGAATGCTGTGAATTAGTTGATAAACGGATCATTCATTTTTCTACTTTTAGGAAATCATTATCGATATGAAGTTGACCATACAGTTCACAGTAGCTCATGTATACTTGTGTATTATCAATGTGGAATGCAGTCTACCCAAGCAAATGTATTATTGGAGCTTTTACTACAGATTTTGTCAGAGCCCTGTTTTGATATTCTTAGAACCAAGGTAAATTCTATTCTAAAAAACTGCATTTTCATACCTTTTAGAGAATATACTGTTGCATAATTAATGTGAAGTACCCTTAAAAGTAGTCCTAGTAAAGATTTGCTGGGTCTTGAAGCGCACTTAAATATGCATATCTATCTTAATAATTTTTCCGAGATAAATATTATATTACACCAAAACAGCCCTTGCTGTCTATTTCAATTTGTACATTCAATGTCAAAGTAAACTGTGTAGAGTGAAGAATGTACTTGAACTATTTTGTTTATTTAAGGAACAACTCGGCTACATGGTGTTCAGTGGATTAAGGAAAGGAAATGGAACCCACGGTCTCCGGATAATTGTCCAATCAGACAAACATCCCAGCTATGTAGAAACAAGAGTGGAAGCCTTCCTCTATCATATGAAAGTAAAACAATATGTCATTATTCAACTAATAAGAGAATTCTCCATATATTTTGCATGCATGTATTTACCTATTAAGAATAATATTTATATAAATATAAATATGACATTTACAATATCAATAATTTCACCTCTCAAAAAAATATCTGTTCAAATGTGTGCAACTACAGTTTTATAAACTTTTGTCACTGAGCACTCATTATATTATGGTTGAGAATTCACAAATGTCTTTTGGGAATTTTATGGAAACCTTTTTGGAGTTGCGAAATGTTATTTTTTTTTTTTTGCCACGTCCGCTCCGAAATTGAGCATATGGACCTCAACAGTGTCTAGATAAACACTCCAGAAATGGAGTATATTAATAACAAATTTCATTTCGCTGGAATCAGTTGTCAACCAATTGCTCAACCCATTGGCACTCAGTCCTACATCTTCAAATTCCGATCCCATAATCCCCGGCTTCAAATTGCGCACACTAATCCCTCTGCCACCAGGGTTATTATGTTCAGTTTTTTTTATACTCGGGCATGCAAAATGTCAAGAACCGAAACAGAAATATTAATGTTACAATTACCTTAGAAAGTATTAGGTATAAAAGGTCTTGACAGTGGTGTCGCAATCAAAATAGTTGTTGACATATTAAAAAAAGCTGTGTTATTAAATTTTTATTATAATTATGCAACTATTCTGTACCTAACAATTTAAATAATACATTCAACTAGTATACTTATTTGAGTAGTGTCCATAATAATGATTATATGCTTGGAGACCATAATGAATCTTTCTAAGTAGAACATAACTATATCTTGCTAATTTTATCCATAGGAATATCTTAAAAAAATGTCGGATGAAGAGTTTGAGAGACACAGAGCAGCACTGGTAGCCCAACGTTTGAAGAAACCAAAAATGATGCATGGAAGAACATTTATTTTCTGGTCGGAGATTGTGTCGCAATGTTATCATTTCGACAGGACTAAAGTCGAAGTTCAAGCTCTCATGCAAGTAACTAGGGAACAACTTTATGAATTTTATGAGGTTTGTACATAACCTGACAATATTTTTACTAAAAACAATTATTTACCCACATCTGTTTTGGTTATATTCATTGTCTCCTAATCAATATGATACGTTGTTTAAAGTTTATTATCGTGTGATTCACTTATTTGCGCTCTTTCTCACTTTTTAAGAATGAACTTTGGAACAAGCTTGAAGTATCTATCATAAATAGTAATTTAGTTAATTTAGTAAATAGTAAATATTGATACAACAAGTTTCAACTTTTTTAACTTAGACTTTAACCAATATATTGTACAAGCATATAGATAATTAAATAAGATGGATTTCTTTATTATATTTTATTATACATGTATGCAATTGTGCCTATCCCTTAAATACTTCAGTAGTACCATGAAAATAAATATTAACAATGATGCCCACAATTAAAGATTATATTTTGTCGTCGAAATGTTTTTGTATAATATACAAAATACAATGTATCAATTTATGTTCTTTCCAAATAATTTTAAAATCAAGTAAAAAATTCAAAATAAATTAATTTCATATTATCTAGAGACTACTTTGTTTTACTCTGTTCTACTCTGTTCCTTGCTGCTAAAAGAAGAAATTAATACTCTTGATTTTTTTTTAAATCGTTAGGTTTGCATAACAGTTTGTTTTTATTGTAAATAGTCATGTAACATTTTACTAAAACTATTTTTATTTTTCAGAAATCAATATATATTTCATCTGAAGACCGGCAAAAACTTGGAATCCATGTAATTTCGTCAGCTGAAGGTGGCGCTGGACATCCTCAAGCTGATCCTTCCAAAAATCCAATCAAGGAGATCAAGGAAGGACTACTACCTGTTCCAGAGGATAGTTCAAAGGTTTGGATGCTTTCTTGTACACCAAACATTATTAACACATGGCTTACGGGCTATGTTTTTTAAAAAATGTGACACACATGTAGGAAATTGGAACGCATTGATTAAT
>JAGVSQ010011314.1:0-12328 GCA_022683975.1 Rhyacophila evoluta | reverse complement strand
TTTCAAAGATATTTCAAACAAAAATAAATATTTGAAAACATGCTACAATATGTGGTATCTTTACACAAACATGACTTCTTTAAAATGTTCTCCTTTATATTTATACTTTGTAAATATAGTCCTCTACTATTGTTTTGTTATTAACAGGTTTGATAAAACATAGATTTTTGTTATCAAATTTTATGACACATGAAATCAGATGGCAGTAAAAATCAGGGTAAAAATATTACTAACTCAATTACTGTGGCAGATGTAAAAGTAGTATAAAGCTGTAAAATCAATTGAAAATTGTAAACTCAACAACACGTACGTACATTTTATTAAATGGTATTGCCTTTAGAAACCGAGTGCCAAACATTTAAATGCTTTTAGTTGGATTCGAGTGTGGCAGGGAACAGTGCGACTGTGACCAAAAATGGCTTTATTTAGCTTTGGGATTCGACAAAAGGAAGTAAACTGTGAGCTCGCAAACCGTGATAACGGACTCAAACGATTGGCTCGTTGCGTGGAGGGTATCGCATATTCATGGAGCCGGGACTGCCCCGACGAAAAGGTTGTCTCTGGAGGATCGAATTCGCTCCTTACAAAACAATTTCCAACAATGTGGGAAGCAATTTTATAAAAGGTTTAAAGTATGATTTGGATTGTAAGCTACATTTAAAAAAAAAAAATTAACCCCAAAGAAAAATCCTGATATATCGACAAGTAATGCCTATAGAGTACTTTAAGCCTGTGTACATTTTTTAGATTTAAACAATTTATATAATTTATATGTAAATATCATATACACATCATCTATCCGAGCTAATGTAATTTTATTTTATTTTATATATTGCGAATATTAACAATTATTAGTCTATAAATTAAGTGTGTAAATTTATCATAAGAATATGTGAGAAGTAAAATTAGCAAGTTTAACAAAAGTGATAAATGTAAAAAAAATAAGAGATAAGAAAATGAAAAATAGTGAATTAGACAGATCATCTTTTAGAAATTTATTAAACGGTATTAATCTATATTCACTTTTACTCAGGTGGAAGATATCAATACCTGAGGCGATTTCACTAAACGTGGCCATTGCTTTTCCCGTTAGCATTAATATGAGCATGTTGGTTACGTACTTTAAAATAAAAAAACAGCCGTTATCATATTTATACAATTATTTTAGTGATCGGCGATGTATTAAATACAAAATTAAACGCAATGAAAAGGATCTACATAAAATATATTTTATCTTATTTCATTAGATTTGAAGTATTTTATAGCAGTCTCGGCGGTCGAGATGTTTGAACGCACGCTTGGGCGGCGGGTGTACTAACTTCATAACTTGTTCAAGGTTTTTGATTAACTCAAATATACAGGACTTGATGCCAAATAAGTAGGGTAATTGGCTGACAAACGATACTACAGTACAATAAAACATATGTATCGAGATAAGTCTCTATATATTCTATTTCTAGAGTGGAAATTTTCACGCTTAACTTTTGGAGTGGAGATAAAAAAACTGTACAAAATTAGTAAAAAAATCCATCATTGATAAAAAAAATGTCTATATGAAAAATAAGGAACGTATTTTGCTCGATTTTTTTTTACCAATTTCAGTGTTGTGTAATCGAGCATATTGCCCTTTTTTGTGTGTCCTGATAACTACCTGAAGTTATGAGAACCCATGTTTTTTATTCCAATTTGTAGTACTAACCTGCCAGTGATTATGTCAACACGTATGGCAATAGTTCTATCTATCGAAATTCCTTGAATATTGACATTAACCACTCGAGTCACAATGAGTTTGGATGAATGTCATTATGAAAAAGATCTGAAACAAAATCTACCGAAATCTCTATTTAAATTTTATATTTATTTATTTTGTTTATTATATAATCATATTTATTATTGATATGGTATATTTTAAATTAATTGAAAATATTGTAGTGTTCCTAACTTACTGAATAAATTAAAATAAGATAAAATATATAAGGTATGGATACAGATTTTATAATATTTTTTAACGAACAAGAAATAGCCACAAGTTTAAGTATAGCATTATGCTTTTTGTTTGTCTGTTTAATATCTTAATAGTCTAGAGGGAAGAGAAAAAGAATTATTTGGGAAACGATTGGCGAAAACGGAATTATAAATGTGAAGAGGGGATTGCTCCAGAAAATTACAAAATGTTTCATGTTTATAATAGAGATCATCCAAGAATTGATTAAAATTCTCCGAAATAATAATAACAACATTAAAAATCGTAATTTTTCTGTTTGCTATTTTTATCATTAGACAGACTCACTCCTTGTAATTGAAATTCGGATATTTACTAATTATTTATCGTTCACAATAAGATATTCTTATCGATCAAACCATAAATATATTGATACCGACCTGAAAAGTCACAATAAAATTGTATGCCATTAAGCACTTGCAACAACTTGACACACGGAAGTCAAAGTAAATGTTGAAAATATTTTTTTCTTGTTATTATGTTGGCACAACGATCACGTGATCAATCCACAGCAGTTATCCATCAGAGCGCGCCCAAATTCCATTGCTGTGCGATCGAATCAAATTACTCACATTCCATGCTAAAACACACTAGGGTGGTATTTGCTAGGGTATGCTGCCGTAGAATCTCGATATGGTCTCTTCTCCCGGGAATTAAAATTTAAAGTACTGTTTACTTCACTTTGAAATAGTCAACGAGATTTAATTGAAACAATAAACACCAAATTATTTTACTGGAAATTTTAAATATGTTTTATACATATTTTTGGATTCCCCAGTAGCGTGAAGGTTAGCATACGCATCTAGTGATCCAATAAATGCGGGTTCGATTTCCAAATCTATCGAATTTAAAAAATCCAAGAATGCAGCACTAGAAGTCTATTAGTTTTAGCTCAAATAGCTAAATCTAAATACGTAAACATAATCTAAGAAGACATCTTTGCACTATGTAGATTCATATGCTTTACTTTGGAATCGAATATGGTATATATAAATATATATATTTATAGCACATGGATCTACACAGTGTAAAAATGTCCACTCCGGAAGTCGATTATATGAATCTTCTCAATATAAAAAAATATCTTGACAGATCACGAGAATTGCTTGTCAATTAATTGCCCAACCCGATGGGCATCCAGTTCTGCATTTTTGGATTTTGAAAATGAAGTGAAATTCTGAATCAATGGCAAAGTGCACATGTTAACCTCTCGGCTACCGGAGAGATGTTATATTAAGACATTAATTTTATCAATTTAAATACCATCAGATGTTCAAAAGGTGAAAAACAATTTTAATTTTAATACATTCCGGTAAATGTGTGAAAGTATTTGAGGTATTTTTAAAACCATATAATCGGTGTATCATTTTAGATTTTTTAAAAGTAATTTTTGTTAGCCCTAGAGCTGAAAAAAACCTCAAAATTTCGATCTGATTCCGAATTTTTTTTTTTTATTTTTTTTATTTTCCCAAAATTCAGAATCTTTAAATGTGATATCTACATCACCTGAAGTATCAGATATAATGTAGATATTTTTATAGTTTTATGAGAAAATTGATTGTTTTTTGTTTTTTTTTGTTTTATCACGTTAAAGGACGAGAATGGACCAGACGTAAATAAACAATATTAATAATTTTTCTGATGAAAACAAAAAAAAGCTCTTTTATTGATTATTGTTTTTGTAAGGTAGAAACGTATTTAAAAGAAATTGATTTTCAAATAGCAGGTAATATTTTACAGCAGTATTTTGTAAATTTATGATAAAGTCTGAATATTTTTTGAAATTCCTAGAAATTACCAGATATTAAAAGCAGAGTAGTACGAAGGGTCCGAATTCATTTAATAATGGTTGAAATTTTTTTTTGAAACTGAAATGTTTAATAATTAGATAGATTCCAAGAAACTGATAAAATTTAAAGCGACTATTTAATTTTTAAATCAGTTTGCTTAACATTTTTTGTTCGACTGTATTATACAAATGTGATAAATATATTATGATAAACATTCAAATTAAAAGTTATATTGTGCGAATCAAATAAAAAATCTGTGAATTCGAAGAAATTTGATAAATACAGTTGATATTTTGAAGTAAAAAAGTTAAAATAGTTACAGTATAATTATGATAAAACAGGATTTTAAAATAATAAAAATATTGATTTAACTATTTTTGATAAGCTTAAAACATCCAAAATGAAACTCAAACTAACCGATTTAAGTATTGTAAAAAGAATATGGCTAAAAGGCGTATTCCAACTTATATTAGAAAATTTGAACCACATTCATTGGTTGTTTTTGTCTTTTTTTGACAAAAATATGTCAAGGTTATGCAGAAATGTTAACTTATGCATTATATTATTCGTTATTTTATGAGTATCTAAATTTATGATTTTTGTCATAAATATTGATCATTCTACGACTTCAACACTAATCATTTAGAATTGATAAATTGTTCGGTTTTATGTGAGGTTGTATAATAATAAAATTGTATTTTATGTTATGTTGTCGTTAAAAATAACGGTGAAAAAAAATGATATACCGGTAAAGTGTCCCTATTATCTATGGTACTAATCCAAAATCCATCTAGCTATATTTGTATACGTCATTCAATAAATGGAGTAATGGGTTCATTAGCATGCCTCAAGGGTAAACTTCGTAATTAGCGTATGTTCGGCGTATAGAGATCGGCTTCAAATTGAAACTCAATGATAATAACTTTTTGTCTCAAACTTTGATATGTTAAGTTTATGTTTTCTAATCTCCAACAATAAATCAAGACATAGTCTGGTTGATAATGAAACTGGCACGGTTGCGTGATGTTAATTCTTATTCAACACTAATTTATGAGTGTAATTGGGACCCTTGTTAGGAATGCTTACTCAACTAAACCGTTTCTAACTTACCAAATATCATAGAGTAAACAAAATGATTTACATGTAGTATTACGTATATCTTGAACATTCACAATAACAATCCGCTGCGCCTATCATAGACAACAGTGAGCCTCTGAGAAATTTGGCTACCCAATAGAAATATTATTCGAATTAGAATACTCAGAACTATTTATTATAAATTTTATTATTTGTGGTTCTAATTTATTAGGCTGTTTAAACGCAAATAATGTGTAAGTTAATAAATAGTTACTGTCAAAAATTTTAATATTAAATCAGTATTAACTCAACCGAATGTGGAGCTTAGGAATTTAAGTAACAATTAAACTTAATTTTAACAAGGGTCGATTTTCAAGCTATTGTTCAATTTATTGAGTGTCTAATATTATATTTTTAAATGTTTAACTCGAGTTTGTAACTATCCGTACTTCGGCAATGGAGATAGCGAATTCAAATCCCGAAACTGGATACGGAATAGCGATGTAAAAAAATATTTAAAAAATAATTCTTAAAATAAACCGATATTTGATCTGAATTTAAAAAAAAAATGTTTGATTTTATGGAGTTAACTTTATGTCACCTTCTTTTTATGAGCCCTCCTCTTTACACTTCGTACATCAATCTAACACTCGGTCTTATTAACTTTTACCACCCTGTGGTGGATAGTAAGTGACCAGTACTTATATTTTCCTTAATTTCTACAGATATACTGTTTGCAAGGTGTTCATACTTTATGTGTTTCTCATTTGAATCCCTATGATTTCAATGATGTCATTATGAAATAAAAATATAAATCAAATCAAGCAAAATAATTATTTCATATTATATCTTGGACTTGGATATGTATATATCAGGTGACGTTGGCATGTGTGTAACGGTAGTATCCGTCACTAATACGAATGCGTCATTACGTGTCATAAGAAAGAGAGGGAGAAATTTTTCAAAACGGTTAGAAAAGATAACAACGTGGACATGTCATCTCTTTTGTTTCTCGTTTATTTTTGAATTTATTTTATATTATTTGATTTGAAATGATACAATGATTTTTATAGGTAATAACAGTAATTGATCATGCATATTTTGCATAATTTGAATTTAAAACATACATTTTTACTGGACACTTAAAAGCCAGAACCGTAGCTTTTGGGATAGGCGAGAGCTAATAGAGTGCATTCCGAGATGTATGTGTACAGCTGCTTTGGGCGTGTATTGTTTCAAAAGGTATCACCCTAGACTTTGGTTGCAAAGATGTTAACTATGTCTTAAAATTGATTCAAATAAATGAGTGTTTTATACCAACTTAAAAAAATATCTCCAATCCGTGTGATAAAGTAATGTTTTAAGATCTTTTAACTTAGTTACTGTCAAGTTAGACCGCTCGCTAAACAGTGATTAAAATTTCCCGATAAAAATATATATTTCTCCCTCATTCAGTAAGGTAATTTATGCCCTATATTATAATAGTTGCCTATTTTTTGCCCATGAGTAAATAAACCTTTATGTTGCTTGGATCCACAGGTAGTGGATTCAAGTTTAAAATCTGCGTATTGATCTACATGCATTTAAACGGAAGATATAGATAATCAATAATCATAAATTAATAATGACAGATTATCAAATCTTGTGAAAATAAATTTTCCTACGTACATTTTTATATTCTATAATTTGAAGCTACTCTCTGCAATACCAAACGCACGAAATCTATCTTTAAATTAAAATTCAACTAAATCCGATTAATTAAGCATAATTTCCATATTATATAAAATAATCTAGTTTAATACGAACTGTACGTGACATTATATAATTATATAATAAACTATAATAGAGCTTTGTTAGTGTCGCAGTTCTTGTCTTATTTGTAACAGTCGTAGACCTTCTACGTGCCGTAGAGGTTAATTGTGTGCTACGATTATTATGAAATCAAAATTAATTAAAAATTGACACACGTGTTTTAAAAAATGAATATTTTTTTATATTAGAAGAGAGTGTATTAAAGTTTTGTACAAGTTATAATATTTTGAGTGTGGATCGGTGCGACATGATACAATACTATTAGTATTGTATTATAGCAACTACAAAATGTGAATATGTTTGTTGTTGTTGTGACTTTGTCGATAATTGATAAAGCACGTGTTTCATTGGAATATTTTAAGTGTTTAGATATAATGAGGTAAATGTGTGTATGCATATAAAGTGAAAAAGCTCGCTTGTATGTGACTGAAAAAAATAGCTTTTCGGCACGCTCTCGTCGTATTCCCCTATTCTATGCTAAAGCAGAATTTTGCAAACATTATGAGAAACATAAATTACCTTTGCAAGAGGTACTATGCCAGTAAATACTAGTACCATGCGATACATCTTGGCAAGGGAAGAACACCCCTATGCAAAGGATCACGAAAGGTGAATACTTAATGAATCACGTAAAAACAATATACTTCTTAATATTGACATTGCGTATTTAAATTGAACGTTGTTTACTGTCAATCTTTACTAGAAAGCTGTTATAAAAGACTTCTATACAAAAGTATTTTCGACGTAATGTTTAAGCTTCTACGAATGCATAAAAAAGGAGACCGAATATTATATATTATTATTTGCTTATTTTTCATGATGTCTTTAAGTCAATTATAGATAAGGGCATATACTATAGAATAAAGAACGTGAGAATGTATTATAAAAAATCGCTTAATAAAATAACGTCAATATTTGTTGTATGTTAAATATTATTTACTATGTTATATATTATGTGCTTATATTTATGTAACATGTCTACTCTGATAGAAGCATATGGATATATCCACTGTGAATTTTAGTCATTGAGTATATCGTCGTCAAAATCGCAGAAACATGTAACTCGATTTTTCGGCTTAAGTCACTTTATAAAGTATATTTTTTTTTGCAATCTTTCATATCATTGGCACATTTGTGTATTAACAAAGTTATACTATATAAAGTGGCTAAAAGCGAAAAATCGAGTTACGTGTTTCTGCAATATTATCGACGATATACATTTTTTCCATGAAAATATCAGTCAATTGTTTAAGTCGTTGGACATCCACTCTTGCATCATTGGATTTAAAAACTGTGAGAATTAGTAATCTTCGGCTTTAAAGCTCCCTAATATTCCGGCTTATACCACACAGCCAAAAAAAATGTTGCAATTAAAATTAGATTAAAAAGTTTTTTTTAGTAATCCGTTATCACGGCTCTGTTTCTTCATCTAACATTCATCCAGAATAGTATATTTATTTGAAACAGTTCAATATGAAAAAATATTGAATGGCACTGAAATATAAATATTTTAATTATTATTCGACCACCTCCACCAAATCCACACACTTCTTATTTAACTATATGCCATGTTGAGCAAATATGAATATTTTTTTAAAGTAGCAAGTATAACATATGAATAGTTTATCTAGAACTTGATCAGCGCTTATTTTTCCACTGTAAATTGTTCTCGTATTTTTTGATATAAGATTTGTAAAAGTTTTTCATAATTAAATTAAATAATTTCCACTAGAGTTTGGTTTGTGAGTTATACGGATACATACCAAGGGTAGGCGGTGTTAGCATTTGTCTTTCCTACATTTCCAAGAAGAACTTCTCTTACTCCACTAACATACTTCGAATTAATGCCTTCTTACACTCGCTTCACATTCCTAACGTTTTTTGGACGACTCGTTAAATTAAAGCAATAAATTATTTCAAATTAACAGGATGTGAGCTCTTTCATTAATGCAATCTAAAAGAGCAACGGCGTTTGTTTATGTGGAGTAAAAACATTTACATATTATATGATATAACTGATAAATTTCGTAATATTTATGCGCCAACGTAGCAACATCGTATGTGCTGATGTTTGATGTATTAAAAAAAGTATAATTTATTTTTGAAATAGTATATAAAATAATTATACGCTCGTATCTCGTATCGACTGAAAAGCATTCTCTTTGATGTTGGAAATCTGAGATTCAAACAGCGTAATAAAAAATATTAACGATTTGACCACAGCTTAGTAAGAATTTTATAATCGAAAAAAAAGACTGATGAAAAATGTATTGAACGATTAGCCAAAAACTTGTGAAAATCCATATTACTCGTCTTTGGAGTGATCATTGTCAATTTCAAATTGACAAAATTTCAAAAATCATAATAATTATAGAAAGAGCTTAAGGGATTTTTCTTCCTGTTTTTCGTAATGTTTACGTATTTTTTTCTAGCCTAATCAAATATGCCATATTTGCATTGATCGACTTCCACATATTATTGATGAATTTACATAATAATTATACTAAAATAAATATTAACTTTTCATTAAAAAATAAAAGAATGGCATTGAAAAAAGGCTACAAGGCACCCGGACGTACATGTATGTCCATACTCATCGAAGAGTTGAAGCGTTTTTTTATCTTGCCATGTAAGAAAGGTAAAAATTACGAAAATACTTATGATTTACTCAAATAATAATATTTGAAGGTTGCTGGAGCATAATAATGATCTTAGCTGCCAGTTTATCTTTATAAAAGGTCTCAAACACTTTTTATTGTTTATGGTTTGTCCCCATACTGGTCACTACATTCACATTCTGGTCGAAACACATAATACATATCGACTATAAAAAGAAAAAAGGACGTAATCCTCAATTTATTAAAACAGTTTTTGTTTGATAATGATACAACTTAATACACATCTATCAAAAGGATTTAAGTTTAAAATGCCAAATTAGTGTCTAAATTTACCTTTTAAGTTTTAAAAAAGATACTGTGTGAAATTTGCGACCAGGAAAAAGAGCTTCCACCTAATCAATTTTAAGTTGATTGCCTCCTGTAAAATTTGTTCTATGTGGGTTACGTCCGTTTCCCTTACCACAGTCGATATGAAAGGTGTCAAATTTTAACTAGTTATTAACTGTCCATTCAAGCATAATATAAATAGTAAAAATAATTCGTTGTCATTATTATATTAAAATAAATTGCATATACATATTTTAAATGCAATTTAAACGAAATAATTGTTATAAAAATGTTTTTTGCATCAGATAATCGACATATAAATCTGGAAATAATCCACTAATTAGACGTCAAACTACGTCATATTATGTAATAAATTATAATACAACATGAATATCTATCTAATACTTAGCAATTATATTTATAAAATTAATATGTGCAATGAAAATATATTCATTAAAAGGTGAAACGTGTATATTAATTATTTTACGATTTGTGATCTGATATCGCTTTTGAGTGGAATACATACAATGAAAAATATGTCATTTTAACTCCCATCAAACATTTAATAGAACGCTTTGTTTAAATATCGTCACTTGATACAAAATAAAATATTTAATCAATACCGACTTGTTAAATGATAAAATGATATTTTTACGAATTATTATGTCACAAACAAAGGTTATTAGGTGACGGGCTTTTATCAATCTAAATATTTAAAAGCTGCAAGAGCTTTATACTCGTAGAAAATATCTAACCGGAAATAATTACCGAAGCTTATTTCATAGACCGATTCTGCGGTAGTTGTACCGAAATAGAACTAACTGACCGCATCCAAGACTCGGCCGGAAATTTGAAGATCACTCATGCAGAAGTATGGCCGATCCGTTATCAATGCATCCACAAACCAACGGCTGGATATATTTTTATTTTTTATTTTCTTTTTTTAAAAGAAATTTACTTTTATTTATAGACCTAGTCAATATGTATTATAATATCAAAGAAAATTAAATTAAACGGATATCACACTATGCATTACACATATAAACACTATACATTGTCTTGCCTATTTTTTCACGTATGCAATTGTTTGTTGAAGTATCTACAAAGTAATAAATATAATAGATTATGTTCGCTTTCAACCAACTCTTCGAATTTTTAACGGTATTTTTTTAAAATGGTGTTTTCCAACAAATCCTTCTTAAAACACTGTTATTGTTATGTTTCTAATAATAACCCACTATTTTTTGTCGTTTATATTGTTGTATATAGAAAATAAATTTACATCAATGTCCATTAAGTTTTTGTACATTTTTATAAAAAAATATTTATTGTTATACGAGATATTGCTTTATTATGAGTGGTATACTACAATATCGTCGTATTACTGGCAAAATACGTTAAAATGAATAAGTGAGTTTTGAAATGATCGAGTTTTAATGTTTGAGTATTTCTGTTAAATACATTTTACGACAATTTCTTAAGGTATAATATAAGTCATTAAAACTCGATTATTTCAAAACTCACTTTTTCAGTTTAACGTCTTTTGCCAGTAATACGACGATATGTTGTTTATTGATAATATATGTATACAGGTATTATCAATATGGATATGGATATATGGAGTAAAATTACTGAGTCGGTCCAGTATTCTTAAAAGTGTGTGCGGCGATACTTTGAATATTTCCTCTTTTGTGAAGTACGATAGAAATATTTTAAACTTTAAATTTAGCAATTAATGAGTTTTTTATTTAATTGTTATTTTATTTTCTATCATCGCACCGTTGCTTTAAAACATAATTATATGACTTTAAAGACGTTTCTTAATACACTTACATTGCAACAGATTGTTTTTTGCAAAACAAAAAGCACATTACGTTCAAATTTTATAACTTTTACATGAAAGCGTTTGTACAAAAAGAAAAACCTTTTCTATGTCAAGAACTTTTTGAAAACATTTAAAAAGTAATCGAGAAAGTTGAAACACCTGGAATTATGAAACGAAATTAAAAAAACAGTAGCACCATAAGCGAGGTTTTTATTCAAGTTTAAATACTTTTTAAAATAATACTGGCTTTTTTTAAAATTTATGGAAAAAGTTCCTATTAACCTAACAACGCACCTAATTTAACAAATTTCCACAAAAATTGTTAAACTAGCAAGTATCTATAGGAAGCCAATATTATATTTTATGATTGAATAAATCAAATATACTAATTTCTGAACCTCTCGTATGCTGTATATTAACGCTTTTATTAGTGAGTTAATATTTTATGCACACACGTTTTAAACACTAAACACTATCAATTCAAGAATTTCATAAAATCAATACAATCGGATATGCAAATTTGTAAACAATGCTCTTGTTTTTCTAAACAAGGAAAAAATAAGCTGAACAGTTATTCCAAATTGATAATAATATTTATAACATTACCACATGTGGCCGCTCCCATTTCGGAATAAAAATGGCACTTGAGACCAAATTTGAATACGTAGGACTGATTTATGTCACATTTTGTTTTTCTATGAATGCAATATTAAAAAAATCTTTCATTTTTTTACAAAACGTCATAATTATCGAAAGAGCATAAAGGAGTTTTTCAATGGTGAAGTCAACTGTTTTTTTACTATTTTTTTCGTAATGTTTAAGTTCTGAATTATTTAAAACTGGTAAACTTACATATGTGAGATCACTGTTAGCGACC
>JAGVSQ010011313.1:1188-12329 GCA_022683975.1 Rhyacophila evoluta | reverse complement strand
ACCAGTTTTAAATAATTTAGAATTTAAAATCAATTTCCATCATGCACCATCAGTCTAAAATATTAATTATTTAAGTGTTATTAATAACTGAAACTATTTTGAATCATTTAGTTTTCTTGTATTTTTAAACAGTGATAATATTTAACTAATGTACGATGATAAGTCAATAATTACCCCAATTTACCACGTTACGATTTAGTAAAACGTATTTTTGGATGGCGATCGAAATGCTTAAAACATTGATTGGTAAAAGTTATACTTACAAATTACCATTTTATTAATTATGTTTATGTGTGTATATATTATGTTTTCTTCCAAGCAAAAGTAATTATGAGTGCTTCCCTGTGATAAAATATTCGCCAAATATTTTACAGTATAGACAAAGTGTTTGATTTTTTTTCTTATATTGAATGCACCACGGTATACCCAGCATCGTCTCGCGGCACACTTGCACAGCAGTTGCGTCTTACTGCTATAAACGACTACAGTATTGGTAAAGTGACTATTTAAAATTTTGGTATAATGACATTATATAGGCATAGGAAACTTCATGTTTTATTTGATTGGTAAAGTGATATGTATTGTCTATGTATAGTTGTGCATCCTAGATGCATGCTAATTAATTATTTTTGTCAAGTATGCAATTCAAACCTGTGATTTTAGTTTCAGATTGATCCGTAAATATGACAAATAATATAAAAAATCGATCAAGCCGACCGATTCTCAAACAGACTATTCAATTCAATAAATAAATTCTGCAAATCAAAAATTAAAAACCTTTTAGCAAGTAGAACTAAAAATTAAATGACAATCAATTCTTAATATTTTTGACTGGTGGTGCTTGATGGAAATTGATTTTAAATTCTATTTATTTTGTTGGCTTTTTTTGTCACGTTATTAAGATAATATCACAACTTTTTCTAAGGCTAACACTTACCACTGACAGTCAACGTGAAAAACATGTTCATCTTGGGATCAGTGTTGACTTGGCATTCATATTTTCCAGAGTCTGTAATTTTTGAATTCTTGATTTTCAGCGTCCAAGTATCAGATTCTGGCGTATGCAACACGTCCACTCTCTGATCCGCAGTGAAAGTGTGCTTGCCACTAGTCAAGATATGAAGATCTCTGGTTCGAATCCAGGATATCTGTAACAAATTAAATTTTGAAATTGTGTAAATAAAATAATTTTGAAAAAAATATAATTCACTTTTAATGTTAGAAATATTATCGAAGCAAGACTGATCACGAAGACTTTGATTACAGCTAACACACGAACACAGCTAACAGTACGAGTATAATAACTGTAACTTATTGGTCACTTTTGCTATTTTTAGCAAACACATTATTAAGTTGGCAGTACTGCATTATCAAAGTTACCCGCACTCATACAAAAACAATTGCATAGTTTGATGTTTCAAGTACATGCGCGTTACGATATTATCTTGTGACTCTCTCTTTAAATAATAATGCTTATTATAAAACAACAGAAACTTATCTAACCTAAGAAAAATATAAATAGTATGTATTTCATTCATGTTGATCAAGAATTATCCTTACGTAGCCTTGACATCGAAGCCTCTATATAGAAATTTCAAAGTAGCTGCCTACTTAATAATGTGTTTGCTGAAAAATTCGTTAATAATATAGTAACTTACCCTTAACGGGACTTTTAGCGAAATCTTGATAAAGTATGTATACTGTGATTGATTTTAAGACACTCGCCAAATTCATTAAGCACCGATTTGAACCTCATAAATACTCTCATCTATAATATATAGTTTGTAATGCATTAAAGAAAAAAATTCAACCGGTATAAATAATTTTAAAATCTAAATTAATAAATTTACCGACAATGTTCAACTTTTAACAATGAAAACAGAAACAAATATATTGGAACAAATTAAACTTAAAAGACTTAGGAATTTAAAACTGGCAGTTTAAGTTACATAAAACATTACGTTTTTGTTAAAAAAAAATAAACGTAAACTGAAAGTAAAACACTTCTTCAAAAGTAAAGAAGAAAATAAGTGCTTTGTTGAACAAAAAAAAGCTGAATTGTTTTATAAAGTCCTTTGTATTAAAATTGTGTTGTTATTCTAATATTTTCATGTCATCCGACTCACATTTCATTGTGTTTTTTTGTTTGTTTTGAAAATAAAGTTTCCAAACATAATTTAATCCCTCTTAAACCCGCACTTTGGATGATGAATTCCCAAATAAGTTTTTATGCTTCATCTAGTAAAGAATATTTTTTAGTATTCTTTACAAAACTATACATATGACCTCATAAAATATATGGCATTGTATAATAAAAATTATTATATTAAATTTATGAGTAATTTTTTTACATGGAATTTACCCAACTTTTTTTACTTAAACTTTTTCTGTGATTAAAAATATCGGTGACTCAGATCTACAATAGCTTGACAATATGGCGTAAATATCAAATTGGATACTGAGTACGGCCCATATTCGTGATAATAAATGTATCTAAATTTAAATACAGCTGAACATTTACACATATAATTGCGTTAACAAAAAGGGGAGAGAAAGTCTGTAACGTTTTTTATACGATACAGTCTGTTTCACGGAGAGAAATTTGAATGCACAAAAGCAGGTGAGACAATGTGCCGACTCGGGATAGCAAGTAAACTATGACAAGTTTCACACCAAACCACATTTAATAATCCGTAATATAAATGATATTTTTTTTTCACGTTAATCAAATCAAGTAAAAATATGAAACTGCGTTAAAATGATATGAAACTCAGTTTGCATTATTAATTCTATTAATATATAATAATTAAATTTTATACAAGATACTATTATTAGTAAAAAGATTTGAATTAGAAGAAATATATATACAGAGTTTGATGTCTTTTGTAATAATTCTTTTTAGCAATTTCTAAATAAATCTTATTTAGTACAGTTTGATTAAAGAGTCGTTTATAAATTATAACAAAGCACTCAAAAAGACAATCATAAAGTTTACTGATAAGTTTAAATAATCTAAGTTTTATCCAGATCGTAAAAGTTCATTTTCCTGCGAGTTCTCTAGAATAGTTTGTATCGCAAACTAACAGATATTTAACAAATCTGATCTTCAAAATATTGATCAGTAACCTTGGTAACTGAACTGTATGATAATACTTTATTATTTGGCAAAGTTTTCTCATTAATGTGTCTCCATAATGCAAGTAAAACAACGAACTTTAACAGAAAGTCCATTTACTCATCACGCCTCACTACCAAATATTGATGTTGTAACATGAAAATACTCGTTTGCCTCAATACCAACTACCATTATATTGGCTTTTTTATTCGTTATAGTAAGAGGGAGAATTCTCTATTATTATTTACTAGGAAAAGAAAGGAGATTCAAGTATTTTAGTCTGTTATTTTTGACGCACTGAAAGAGCTTTTCTATTTTATTTCTTAGTTACTAAAAGTTTACTAGTACTCGTACATTATCTTAGGTCGATTATTTTATATTGATTTTATAAGCAACATGAACTATTTGAAATTGGCATTCTATAAAACATCACATGTTAGAGGTTTTAACGTGTCAAAATATTTGTTTATGTGTTATAATCATTCTGGTTATTACACGAGATCAATTCGTTAAAGAAAGTATGTATTTTTACATGAAATTTTTGCTCAGTTTATTTCACAGTTTTTTTCAAATGCTTATTTTATCGTCCCTTACTAACAACATTTCATAGAAATTGACAAATTTACACACTAAACTCTCCATCCATCATCTTGTCTAACTAACTAATAGTAACATCACATGTATAAATTCGCTATATTTTTCGATTAAGAATCATTTTTTAAATAAATATTAAACGTATACAGGTAGGTATTACATTTTAAATAGGTTACACAATTAACCGACAGCTAACTCTTTTGGATAGTATTTTTCAAAGTTAATACAGTAATAAACGAGTAGTAAAGTAATATCAAAGTAATCCTTTATATACTCGATTTTTATGGTGTTAATCTTCACATATTAAACTGTGAAAAAAATTCAAAACATGTTTAATCATACTATATTGCACTAGTTTTAATCCACGTTTTTACTGATCATTAAGTATACATCTTACAAAAAATAATCTTCCTGAAAACTAAAGCTTTATTTACGTTTCATATTAAATCAGTTTACTATACATGTAGCGTACCAATAAAAAACTCTATGTAATGATATAATAATATAAATAATAAAACACATTAAAATTCACCCCGATTTTATCTGTTGCAATAATGCAACTACAAAGCAATTCGCTACGTAATAACATCACAGCCCCTCTACAACGCAAACGTTCTACGAAATAAAATAGCTTTGCGTAGAGCCGTAGACTCTCGTCTAGTATACGATCACATTTTTTATCACACCACAGAAACAATTTTATTTTAAATCGGTACTGCTTTCATATTTATCGCTGGGGTACAAAACATAAATTGCATCGCTCATATAATAAAGATAAAAAACATCGTTAAATTTGTCAAAACATTTTCTTTGCGGGTGAGAGAAATTTTCCAAGGGGAAACGTGAAGGGGGTGTATAAAACAAATAAAGGCTTAAATCTGTTGTATCAACATCAGTGTGGATTTTTTACTACCCTGCATTAAGCGGTAACTATAGCTTTTGCAGTAAAACGAGATTTTACGGTCAATATAATATTTCATCACACAATAGTCCAAGCGGAAACAATATATTATTTTTCGTGAATACTTTTCGAGAAGTGGAATAAAATAGTCATCTAGTTTCATTACATAAGCACGCGCAATACTCACAGACACACTGCCAACATTCTCGGTTTATTAACGCATAATTTTATTTGTCTGTCAATTTCCTATCGGAAATGAGTTTTTTTTTTAATTAACGGAGCTTTTCAACAGATTGGATTTTGTTCTGCACTTATATTTGTCATGTGTATTAATATTTTTTTATTTAACCAAACTGTTTTATTATATATAATAAAAAACATGCTTAACATGTTTCGATATCATAATTTTTATAAAAAAACCCGGAAATGAATTAACAATCTCTACTGAAATAAATGATCAATAAAAAACCGTTGTATTTTAAAAATTACCCTGAAATTAAATACTTTGATAACACCTGTCTCATGATATGGTGTGTGTATATATAGTATCAGTTGAAAATGTGCGAGTAGATTTGCTAATATGATAAAAAAATTGTTAAAAATGTTTTAATCATTATTTGAAACCAATATTTTTTAGTAGAACCAATTGATATTCGCAAGTATTTTTCCTAAAAGTTTTACGATCAGCAGCCTTTTTTCGATTATATTATAAAATTGTGCAAAATAAAATTTGTAAATTTTGATATTTTAATGTATATATAAAACAAAGTAGACAAAGCTTTCTAATTTTGTAATATTATTTGGAAAATCATTAGGCCTTTTCTTGTGCTTTTAATGCTGAAATGTACTAAGTGCGTGACAGAGAAACTGGGAAATTTCCGTTAATTTTAGTACACTTAAGCCAATCGTTACTCTTAGTACTTTCGGTGAGTTTCGAAATCAGAGCATTATGACCGAAAAGAAAAGTGGCCAACCCAAATTTAGTGGCCAACGGTCGGAACAAGAATTACGCAGGGCTGCACAACGCACTTGGCCATATCGTGTATCAAAAATGACATCTTTAAATTCATAAACGCCATTATTTGTGAATATGAACCTGCAGCGCAAATAATTTTATACCATTAATTTGTTATCCATTTAAAGATGTTTCTCATTTTCATGTACTCTAAGAACCATCATTTATCAACTGTGGAAAAAATAAAAGCTTATAAAAAGGACATAATGTCAATTTTTTTCGAAATCACTTTCTTTAATATCTCAATAATTGCAATATATACAACCTAATATACGTATTATTATAAGGATGTAGTCTGCACATCCCAAATTAGTATCAACAATTAGCTTTTCAATTTAAAAGAAGCTCTTTGAAATTTGGGACGTGAATAAGGGACTTTCAACACATTCATTTTACCGATTTTTCTTAAATAGCTCAATAAAATAATATTCGTTACAAAACGCCATTTTTAGCATTCATGCACTTCAATATTGTTAATATTTAATATTTAAAATTTGGCCCGAAATTGTTAAATTAACTTTTTTTGTGCCTCCTGCAAGAGTTTTAAAATAATAAACAGATAACGTTATTTTGGCTTTCTACGGTCAACACTATTTTACACGGTACAGCACAGTTTTTAGATTATAATATAGAAGAGTAATTTCTTCGGAGCCAGAGATTGGAAGTTTGATTGTCACAGATGAAGTACTTTTAAAAATCCAAAGAGCAGTTAGTTGACAGGTAACTGTCGTAAAAAATCAGTCAATACATGTTAGATGTTATTACGGTTACGTTTTATACGTAAACACTATCCATCTATCTTGTTCTGAAACTAATTTCTTCTATTTTTTGCTCAATTAAACTAGGAAAACTTGTATTTTAATAAATTAGTATATTCTTCTTTTTTCATATCAAAAATGAAATCTTTCAACACAGTTTTTATGTATTTGAAAATAGTTTAGGAAATCATTTGAAAAGAATTATCGAAATATGAATATTGAAGAACTCAAACTATTTACACAAATTATCTATTTACAAGAATTTACTTTTCAATTCTGATTCTCTTTAATTATTAATATTTTTATACTGTTATGTTTGTTGAATTTTACGTAGAAGGCAATTTTTTTTATAAAAATAACCTTGTTCTATTAAAAAATGTATATACTTATACATAAAAATATAATAATGTATTTATCCGGAATATACATGTATATTTTCCCCAATATGATTATAAATCGTGAAAATAAAATATAATGTATCTTGCCACAGGTAGATTAATTTACAATACCATCCCTTACGCAAGGGATGAGGTAAAAGAGAGGTTCGAAATACTATGCGAACGAGACGGCAAAGGGGAGTTCGGGGGTAAGGGAGTTGGTCGCTTGTCGAACAGAATATAGTGCCGTCGGTGGAACTTTTTATTGGCAATATTTTTTAACGCCTGTTTGTAATTCTGGTCACACGAAACAAAAGAAGAAGGGAATCGGGGAGATTACGCAGGGGATGAGGAGCTCGATCGCCCTGACTCCCCCGCAGGATTAGAGATATCCGGGTGCAGAGAGAAGGAATAAGGGATGAAATAAACCATTGTTGAAGAGAATTCAGATTTGTGTTGTTTTTAGGAAATGATAAGGTTCGTTCGATCCGGGAGATTTTTTCTATGGTGCACGTGTCAAATCTCAAAAAAGGATAAACGTTTGTATCCATATACCTCTTTATTTTAAATACTTAGGCAAATTTCACAATTCTATTTAAATAGCATTAAATATAAATAACTTTACTACCATTCCACTTTTTGATTTGACTTGTTATATTTTACAATAATTTCTAAGTTACTAAATCTTTCCCTATACAATTATTAATACGAAATATACATTTTGTTTTACAATATACAGAATTGATTAATAAAATCAAGTTTCAATCAATCAGTTGAAATGAAAATCCTGTTTTTTTGTATATTATACGGCAATACTATTAAAACTCATCGGGAACCGATTATCGAATCATAAAATAACTGCTAGATGCTTTTAAGCCCATATTTAGAAGGATAGTTAAATGGCTTAAAACCGATATTCATTACAAAACATTGACACTGTCCAATAAAAATCGTATTTAGCTATTCTGGTGGATAGATATATATATATTATACATATTCTATATGAATTGAAAGGTCATTCATAACCTATCAATTTTTAAATATTGTTCCATAACATATATACACATAGTGCAAAATAAAAAACAATATTTGGTAAATAACTTTATATTTTTTAAAATGGTATTATTTATATAAAAAAATACCTGTACATTACTTATTGGGTTTTGTGTTAGATTTTTGCAGATACAATATTTTTTTTACCTTGGCTATTACTCCAATACACAGCGCATTAATAATAGAAAAAAAAATTCCGACTATATTGGATGCGAACGCAAGTCAAGAAAAATTTAAATATTCGAACGATAATAAATATGCCAATCCATAGAAACTATAGGCAACGTTTTTTCCTACTTTTGACTTCATTCGCTTAGAAAATATTGCGCAATTTTCTTCTCTTGTTCTACATTTCTCACAAGTTGAATTTTATTTAATACGCCAATAAAGATTTGATGCTTTCTTTTGTAACCTTTATCGGATTTGCTTCGGAAAATTTTCTTGTGATCCAAATCTTAAATGATTTATATATATATTAAGTTCTTTCCTATATATTTATAAAGTGAAAACGTTGTTGTCAAGAAATCTATAGAATACTCTTAAAAATAAAGACTTATTAAAATATAATTTTGCCGTAAAGAAAGATTTTCTCAGATAAATTTAGATTCATCTTTAATATCGTATAATATATTATAGGTGCATACATATAAATTAACTTATTATTAAATTTAATTATTAGATCATATGCTATGAGTGTTGTATAAAAATCTCAAATCAAAAATCATAGATGTTTAGGGAACACTTTAACGCTGACATATTTCTTACAGAAATTGATAAGAATATAACAAACGATATCAAAATAGTTTCATATTACACTCATATGCTACAAGATAGTAAGTACGTGATAGCAGTATAATAGACAAATTGTATTGCAAATGAAAATATAAAAGCTATTTGCGGTCTTAATTTGCAAACCAGCTAACTCCACTCATGGTCGAAAAAGGTTGAAAGTTTATTTTTTATTCATTATTAGCCATTTTATTCAGCTTTAATGTTTTATGACCACCCACAAATCACACAGATTTCACAAAAAAAAAGAAATATGAATGTTACCCACACTCCACAGCCAACTCCATACAGTATAGTCATCAAAAAAAAATTGCTTGTGAATATTTTACACAAATAGAGAAGGCTGGTTTGCAGATTTAGCCACTGTATTGCTTAAGGGTTTATAATATCTATGTGTGTACAAAAAATCGTTGATTGAAAGCGTTATTTTCATGAAATCATATGAACAGTAAATATAATATATAGCATTTTTTATTTGGGGCTTCTTCCTTCGTGGCAAACACTAATCTAAATAGTTTTAAAATATCCGCTTTAAAATTAGAGTATATGAATCTCCGCAACGTGGAAACTTGTATTAACAGATTTTTTTTCACAAGAATATGTTGACAGGCCCAACTTAGTTAATAGGCATCCAGTTTTACATTTCTGGATTTTTCCAATCCGAAAAAATCAATTTTCCAAAATCCAGCAAATCTGAGAATTGATCACGCATTCCCTGAATGCCAGACGCGCACGCTAACCTTTTAGCTGCCGGGGAGAGTTCTTAAATATGATTAATATTTATTTTAATGTTACACGAGAAAAAAGTATGTATAGATTTTTTAAATCGTAATTCTAAAATATTTGCATATTATTTGGAATCGTATCTCAGTGAATTCAATTTAATAACAAGTAGACAGCAAAAATTGTTTTTATTTTGAATGTTTATTTACTTTTTAACAAACAAAACATTTTAACAAAGTTTCCAACTTCTAGTTTAAAATATTGTTATAATAAGAAGGGTTTCGTAAATAAAAAATAAAAAAATTTAATACTTGATGGGTGTTTATACAAAAAAATCTGAAAGCTCCGAGTGATTAAAATGTGCTTAAAAATAATTTGAAAGCGGCCAATTATATTTTTTAGTGTCAAGTACAACTTGGACCGCCTGAAAATTTCCACCCTTTCCCAGTCAACTGTTTCAGAAACCCCCTGTTCTTCTTATTAACCCCTCCTCCGTCCAATATCTGAAACGACCCCTCCTCTCTTGTATTTTTTCTGATCGGACGAGGTCACCGAGTACGTGTTCGAAAATACCTGATATTTTTTCACGCTTTCCTTGAAATCGAAAATAAGAGATAAAAATATGGCAACATTTCTTTTTTTTATTAATCTTTATCGTATTATGTTTTTTTCTATTTTATAAATATAATGCCAATTATATTACATATAACCTTGAGCATAACAATTTACCGATTACACCAAAAAATAAATATTTAATATTTATTCAACACGGCCTTAAAACTTGTGTTACGTAAAAATACTTCACAATAAAGAATAAGAATTTTTTAAATAATCTAATCTTATGTATTCATATTTAGTATTTATATTTTTATATGCAATTCAACAAACTTCTCCTTCTTACACACATGTGCGAAAACATTTTAACAATATCATACTGTGTCACTCTCTCTTGGCTCTAAAAAGCAGCAAATTCGACTATTACTTAATCAATGTGAAATTTATTTTTTTAAATATCATATATTCGTATTTTTTGTTAGAAAATTATTGTTTTAAGACTGCGTTACCATAGACAATTTACTGAAAGATATCGTGATACATTTTGTATTATATTAATTTATCATTTCAAAGTATGTAAACGCTAGTTAATAAGTAAAACAAACGCAGCATATAGGTACCGAGTGACATTGTTTAATAATTTTTCTCACATTTCACCATCTTGTGTAAATATTTTATGACTCTACCAAATACTGTAGTCAATATAGCATATGTTTTCGGTTTTCTTATTAATTCACTAAAATCAGTTTGGTTAAGCAGAAACGCAGATTAGGTTGAGTTTTTCTCAAAGCATCAAAAGCACGCAACCGAGTCAGGTTACGAGCATCTCATTCCATTATATAATTATGTACTATTCCAGTTTATATTTCAATAGCATATTTTTAGTCCGAAACGAAATATTATATAAATAGTGCAATCATATTAGTGAACATAATTTGCGTAATTAAGATAAATAACTAGACAAATTTCTCAATTGTCATTCGAATTATTATATAGGCCGTATATATTAAGTTTAATTTTGTATATTATTCTGTAGAAAATATCTATCAACAGCGAATTCACTATAATATTATAATACTAGAAATATTAACCCTTCGACATCATCTAGCCAATTTTGTTGAAATCAAAGTCTAACTGCATTGAACTATTTTTTATCATTAAAACAGCTTAACGCCCGCAATATTTTGCTGAGTTTTCCACGGTAGTTGGCAAAATTCGCGAGAAAACGTGCAAAAAACTGAAATAATATTTTACCATATCT
>JAGVSQ010011312.1:0-12329 GCA_022683975.1 Rhyacophila evoluta | reverse complement strand
CCTTGTTAATTCAGTCCGCTATAATAAGCTAACTTGGAATACCTAACCTAATCCAACATAAAAAAAGAGATTTAGAATCTGACCCAACCGTCTCCCTGACATTTTTTGCGTGTTTATGGTTTCACATATTTTATGAATGTCAACAACATCAAACGTCAAACTTATCATAATGATTGCCAATTTAATTCCGTCTATTCAAAAAAGCCGCTAAATCCCTAGTTAACCACCTAATAAAGGATTTGTACAAGAAAGCAAGAAGTATAAAAAATCTAATAATCGTTCCTTTTTTATAGAAATTAATGTATTTTTTTAAAATTTCGTGTATGGGCAGTATTCGCGTAGGAATGCATAACTCGGAGACTACCTGTATATGTATGTTTATATTGTATGTTTTCAATCGATGTATTTTGTTATTCCGGAATTGCCAACCATTGATTATTAATCATGAAGGACTCATGGTTAGTTCTTAATATCCATCGAAAATTATATTAAACCATCGAACTACCACTTTATTAGGCATTTGTTCCTTATGACCTTGCAATAGATGCAGATTCAGGTTATGCGTCTAGTTTAAAAATAAAACAACTAGTTTTAAAATGCATACTGAGAACGTGTTGTGCGCATTGTCAGCCGGATTTGCATTCATATATTTTTTATCAATTTAAATGACAGTTCGACCCAACGAATTTTTTATGTATAATTATATGAATTTTTTGATTTTTGCTTTATCTGCCAACAACGTTTGCAGTGCATTATAAAATATACAATGTTGTCTTTTAAACGGTATGCGTTTATTGCATCAGCTTCCATTAAGTTACTGCTTGTTTTCAATAATTACATTAATTTGTTATTTGTCATAATTGTATGAGATATACATTCAACAGTAATTTTCTGCTAGCGATAGTTAGAAAAAAACATCTTAAATCCAGGTGTAGCAAGTGAGGGATTATTTTACTTATTTTTGAATTTCTCAAACTGCTTCCTGACTAGTGACTCAAATCCCTCCCTTTCCAAGATATTTCTTTTAATATACAATCATTTCTGATTATTGTATGTACCGATTGCTTTGGCTGGGAGCTTGAAAAAGAGTGTATGCGTGTTTGGTAATTGCGGTCTGGAAATCTTTCTGCCATTAGTTTTTTGGGAAATAAAGTATTTTGAGTGAGCTATGAACGATTCGTAATTGAATGTGCACACGATTTAAAGCTGTATATATCGTAATATAAGTGGAAAATTGATTAGGCAAATTTCAAATTGTGAATTGAACGTCCTCGCGCTTTATTATGTATTATATATAAATATTATGTATGAACGCAAGATGTATATGTAAATAATTTAAAAAGTTTATCATTCACTGTAGTAAGTTACTAATTTGAGCCATTGGCACAGGATTGCATAAGTATTATATATACAAAATGGACACATTTTTTTTTCATTTTGGCAACGTAACGTGTCGCTCGTCTAAGAGTTCTGTTTTCTGTTTCAAATCTCGTGAGTATATATCTTTCCTTTCGAACGTTCGAGTTTCAATTCAATCATTGGTATTTGATTTCTATCATTCTGAACGTCCCATGCTGTATATGTGCGTTCTATGATCCGGGTCCATGTAAAATTTGCATCGTAGTACGAACTGTAGGGTGGTACTGTTCTGCTGGAACCACGTGTGCTGTTGACTGAATTAGTCCAATTCGGGCTCAAGAAATTTTACCAACATACCATGATAGCGATTGCGATACAATCACTCTACGAGAATTTAATGGTTGTTAGTATATCAATTGAATATTTTAAGAAGACTACATCAGTTTCACATATGGAAGTTTACCAGTTTTAAATAATTCAGAATTAAAAATCAATTTCCATCAAGCACCATCAGTCGAAAATATTAATTACATCTGTAGTATATAATCTCATTATTTAAATGGTGTTTACTATGTGTTCGTCAACTAGGATTAATTTCTCTCTACTCTATGACAATCCATGTACTCGTAAATACAATATTTACATATTCTTTGAAACGTATAAATAATAGTCGATGGTATGTATAATTATTTTACCGTTGTTGCCGATAGAATTTTGTTCAATTGACCGTAAAATGTCCTTATTTGTTTCTTGTTTACGCTACCAACCTTGGTATTATCACGTAGGTCGATTTGGTATGTAATTATTTTATTATGATCGATTTGGTAAATTTATAAAATGTACAATGGAATGAATCGATTGTTTGCGGTCAATTCCATTTTTTCTCTTCTAATTTAAATGAAAACATTCCCATGAAGGCGTATGTCAGTGATAGTCAACGTGGTCCTTATTGCCCACTAGTCGGCGATTCAAGCTCTCACGGTGGGTGGTAGGGATGTTTTCCAATGCTTTGCGAGTACTTTGTATGTGCGCTAAATCAAGTTATTGCGGTATTGGTGGGCAGGGTCGTGGCGTGCTATGAGGCAAAGATACGGTCGCCTCAGGCGGCATCGTGTAAGGGGCGGCAAAAGTAGCGAAATCAATACAAATTTTCGTAACGTACAAACCATGTGGGGCGTCGCCATCAAAAATACGAATTTGCGAAAATAAAGAATTTTAGCTAGCGCGAGACCTAATTTTTTTTACTACCGACAAAGATACAAAAGTGGGCGGTATGTATAAAAAGGTTGACTACTCTTGGTCTATATTGTGTCGAAATCCTCAATGGATACTATTACGTACACAGGTTTGGATGTTACACGGTTGCTGTTGAAGTGGAAACCATAAATTATCGGAGTGAAGCAAACTTCCCAAACTACATGACCATGACCAAGGGTATTTAAGATTTTGGTTGATTTTTCGGTACAAACGTCACGTTTTCTTTTAGTAATCATGAATTTTAAATGGCTGCACAGTAGCCCGTAATGATACTTGTAAAACACAGAAGGGAGAAGAATTATATATATACAATGTTCGCACTGACATTGGACCATATGGATCTACACAGTATGAGGATAACCTCTCCGAAAGTGGAATAGATGAATCTCCGCAATGTGATGACATACATGACTTGACAGATTATTTTTCATGGGAGTTGGTTGTTAGAAAATTTATCGACCCAATTGGCATCCAGTCTTATTCCATTTTTGGATTTTTTTAAAATCTGATAAATGTGGGAATCGAACTTGCATCCCCAGGATTGCAAGACACGCACGCCAATATCTGCGATAAACCAAAAACCAATTAACCAAACCAAAGGCAAAAAAATCGGATTTCTATTATAATATAACGTGGAAACTATGCTTAGATGTAACAGTCTTTCTTTTTTCTTCTCTTTAGTAATATGATTATTGTGTTGCAAGTATGTAATTTATTTTGTCCCTATATAAGTAATTCCGTAAAAATCTTTAACTTCAGTAAGTTTGGTGATAGGTAGACGATTAACGCACAGCTGCATAGAATGTAGCAAAACATTTTCAGCTCTGTTTTGCGAACTAGACTTCATCAATACGAATTGATAGCGATTTGTCTCTTCGGTTTGGACTTGATGAAATAATAGTTATTACTTGTTGGGCTTAATATTCTGTACAACGAAAAACTTTCAGGAATTAAATATATCAAATATGTATAATAGTTTTTAATCGGGTGTTATGATATTCGTATGAATTAATTTTACTCACAAGAATATCGTTTATCGGACTAAAAAACTACTATCCATACGTGCATGCGCCATTTCTGCGAATATGTAGCATTTTTTTCAACAAGTTCCGTGTATGTATTCCGAGATATTTTGAACGTTTTACCTGTGTCTTTAATATACGCCATTGCTGAGTGGCGAATGCGTCACATCTAGACGAAACGAGTACTTGACTATAGTCATTTTTTGGATTGCCAAAACTTTCCCTTGTAAAGATAGGTAGGTTTTAAACTAAATAACTTTGATTACGCTTGCACACACACGCGTATATAATGTTTCATAATTGTATGGAGAAAGTAATGCATTGATTATTCAGTTAGTTTCGTTGAAAGAGTTATAGAAATAATTAAAAAAAACGCATTTCTATTTTTTACTATTTTCGTTTTTTTTCTATTGAATTCGTTTTATTATTATTTATTATTATTTCGATTATATACAAGTTCGTTTATTGTCATGGCAATAATGCGATACTCGGCGGGGTTTGTAGTAGTGTAAAAATCACCGCCGCTTTGTTTAATTAATAATTTACATTTAGGTGGTATTTATTTGAATGTGTGATCTTTGTATGAACGGCGTATTGATTTCTGTGGTGCGTCTATTTCTAAGTCCAATTTCATAAACTCTTACTGTTCTGAATATTTAAAAAAAACCTCTTGTGGTCCACCGATCTGTTGTGACCTAAATTAAACGTTTGAACTCCGCGCCTAAAAATGATGTTATTTTAATTCCTTCATGTGGCAACACCACATTAACGCACATGTTTCACGCAAACACACACTCAAACGTTACTTCAGGGTTGCCACAATTATATACATCGGTGCGTTTTAATTATTTTACGTTATCAACACATTAATGAGCAATAATATGAATCATTTCGATAGTTTCGTGCTGGCGAATAAAGTTGTCTTCCACATATTCCGACATGAAAAATTTATGGTATATTTTATTAGTACATTTTAGATTCATTTTAGGATTCTAATGTATATAATAAACACGTTAGTACAGAAATCCCAAAAAAAAACTCATTGAAATGTTGTAGATTAAATTGTACTTAATCTTTTTCTGTAAATATGATCCAGGTGGAACACGCCAACGGGTACGATAGAGAGAAAGCGCGTTGCCAAAAAACCGTTTATATGAAAATATCAATTAATGTGCATTCATGAGCAATCGTAAAATAAATTATATTTTTATGGTTTACAGCTTTATGATTGTTGTATTAATTAAATTAAATGATCAATGTCAACCTTAGTTCATCTGTTTCCAGATGAAGGTTCTTCTCTATTTTCATTATTTATGATAGGTGTTCATAACATCTTTTTATTATCTCAATCCAGCGATAATCTATCCTCTCCTTTACGGCGTGGCACACTTACCATGTCACCGACATATGACTCGATACTTTTTTGCGTCTTAAGTATCAGGTATGCATCTGTAATTTATAGTTATGTTGTTGGAAAACACAAATTATAAAAATAGATTAATATTAATAATTGTGGCTATACCTCACAACTTACCTAGTATGGAGGTTTTTTTTCTATTTTTTATAAGGAAACTATTATTTGGTGTCCCTAGATACTACGCATACATATGCAGTGCAATGGCTCATTTCATTGGCCAAGCAACTATAGTAGTAGCATTCTACGCATGCTCACTGGTCGAACGGGTCCGTTATTGCCTTTGGGGGCCGAAGTATTCTATATACGCACACTACCGAATTGACAGAATTAAGTGAAGATTACATTTTTTTATCTTGCGAGATTGCGGCGGAAATATTTTTTTTGTTTACCATAAAACCTAAAATAATTAAAAAGTCAGTGTATAAATCGCCGGCGGATGGATGTTTGACAGTCATACTGGCATAGTATTATTAATTCAATACCACACTTGACTTCACACCTAGAACACAGTTTATTTTGACTCAGTGTTTTGTTTTCATTATTCTTTGTTGTTTCTAGTGCATACTTCATACCAGAAATATAAGAAAATTATTTTGTGTCCTATTTTACGATCGGAAGGTTTGTGGCAGAACGTTTAGTGCTTAAAATAACCACAAGACGGAATTAAAGAATATTTTTTCGTAAACAGCAAGATTACGAAGGCCGCGAGTTTTGTAATTGCAATAATTTGATATTTTAATATTACATTTGTTACGCGGAAGTGTCAGTGAGCTCGCAGTTTTCATGCCGTTATCGCTGTGGTTTAAATATTTTGTATATTTTAAAAATAATACATAAACATGACATATATTGTACGTTAACCGTTTGTGGTTTCGGTGATGATAAAATTGTGCATTTTGTTGTGGTGAGCAATCGAGATTTTGATATCAAGGATTCGGGATGGATTTCAGCTTATATAGCCGTGCTGTGAATAGAAATATGCTTATTATTTTGTTTTGACATTTATGCGTATGCACTGTTAAAATTACATACACAAATCAGTGCTGTTAAGTTGGTATTACAGTTTTAATTTTATTCGGATTCAGAAGGTGATATCGAATGGTAGATTTGATCGAGACTGCCGTGTCACAATATACGCATCGACGATTTTTCATATGAAATCATTGGGCCTTTTTAAAATATTTGGACTACCATAGACAGCAAAATGAAAAGGTAATTAATAAAAAAAATCTTTGATTTATATGTTTTATTAATATTTGGTCAATCACGTATTTGGTTTGACTATTATATCTACATATTATTTGTAATGTAAATAGGTATCTATATTGTCATTAACTAACTGATTTCCTTTTACATATAATTATTTTATATTATGTAATATACTCTATTTAAAATAAGCCGTATTTTACATAATAATAAAAAATCACACTTCTTCGTCGCATTGGATAATATGTTGATAATTAAAGACATCACACTTCGGAAGACTGTAAAACATTATTGTCTTATATGTTTATTTTATTGTTTGTTTGGGCTAGCAGCGAAGATTTTTTTGGCTCGGCAACCGCCGTAAATGTGGTTGACCCTCGAATTGGCGAGTCTGGTTATCCGTACGATGGACGAATAAAAAAAGAGAAAACATTTTTAATATGTATGGCCAGTCATTTTTGTATGTCGAACAATAAAATGGCAATACATATAAAAACAATTAGTTTTATGGAAAACATTTTTGTCGCCCTACTGAGAAGTGCTAAGCGATATTTGTAGTATTTTTGAAACATGTCTAATTTTAGTCTGCTGTTAGTTGTCTCCCCAGTCAGCGTAGTTGGTAGCGTGCGCGGCTAGCGATCTAGGGAATGTAGGTTCGAATCCCCATCTGTTGGATTTTAAATGTCTGGAAATCTAGGATTGGATGCCCATTGGGTTGAGCAATTGTCTGACAAGCAATTCTCGTGAAAAATAATCTATCAAGACGTCTTCACATTGCGGAGGTCCATATACTCCACTCTTGGAGTGGATATCTTCATTCACAATGTGTAGATCCATATGCTCCACTTTGGGGCGAACATGGTATAAAAAAAATGTTAGTGATTATAAGAAATTTCTATCGTGTTTTCATTAAAATTTAGTATGAATATTAATTATGACTCGTGTAAATTGAATATATAATGGTGGTCTGCGATTGAAGAGATATTTAGTCTTTCTGGATTTTTTGGATGTCTACTCTAAAAGTTGAGCATATAGATCTACACGCATCTAATCTGCATTGATAACTCATTCTAGCCAAGTCGTGGATGCATTAGCTATTGGTTTTTAAGGACGCGATTTATGAAATGAATAATACGCCCCCCAATTCATTAGTTACCACAGTGTATTATTTATACATTACATGATAGCCTATTACTTGTTTGCGTAGCTTCACAATATTACGATACATAGCTTACGATTTATGTCTGTTAACAATTAACTGATAATTTTTTTAGTAGGGTTTCAACTAAAAATGGTCTCAAAGACATGATCTGATATATGAAACATTTAAACACTTCAATATTGACAAAATTATGTTTTTATCCCGAAAATTAAATTAAATTTTATTAATTAAATTTAATGCTATTAAATAAATGAAATTTAATACTTTTAATAGCAAGCAAAGTGTAGTCATGCCCAGAGCCGGCTCAAGGTAGCGGCATCTAGAGCAGTTGGCCGGGGCGTCATGAGGCTTTCTTCTTCTGAAAGAAAAAGTGAATGTAATGAAATATTGTTTCAATCCGACGTTTCAAGATGGAAAAGGCCAGGTTCTTGTATATATTATATAAAGTAGTCAATTTTAACGACACCAAAATGCTCGATTACAAAATTCACGCGGAGTTTATTATTGGCATTACTGTACGATGTAAACATTTTTAGATAGTAAACCCATTTCTATAAGTATTTTAGTTTTTTACCTAATATTTTATAATTATTCTTTAAAAGGGCGCCGAAATTTCTCAGGGCGCTAGCAATCATAGGGCCCCGGCCTTGGTCATGCCATTCTGGAGAAATGAGTTTCCATTTTATTGCCATTCTTTGTGTATTATTTATTATATCTCAGTGGGTTTGAAGGCGTTCCTATGGTTTAGCCAGTACCCGTGTGTAATCAATTGGATATTAGATTCACACTATACGATTATCGGCTTTTTTACCCACAGCCCTGAATTTTTTTGGCATTTTTAGTTGTGTTGACAAGATCCGAGTCGTTCAGCTTTTTTTTGCCAATTTTGTACCCACATAATAAGCGGTAATAGCTATTTATACTACATATTATATTTTTGAATCTTGTAATAATTTTTTTATATTAAAAACTGATTAATATAATTTTCATGTTTTATTGGATGTCATCATTCATCCAGTGACGTCGAAATACATATTGTTCGCGGGCGCTATGTTGATGACCTTTGCATTGGATATTATGTATTGTTTATTCTATTCCTTCCGTTTCTCTTCGCGTTATGACTAGCATAGATAATTTGCCATACACTTACTTAGCAGTTTATGGACCTTCAGTTGTTGATTCACATTTCGTATACACATGATTGTGAATTTGACCAGACATTTGATTACAATTAAACAATTAAAAGCGTTTGTTTCGGCCTAATTATGTAAATTTGTTAGCGATATGACACGTTTGAAGCGAGTAACGCCGTTTTACTTCCGGAATCTAATGTGGCACTTTCAATCAACGTGCTTTTATCATTTGCATTTAAAAAAGTCTGCCTTTTAAAAATTACGTTTTTTTCACAACCTCGTGTTTTACCACATGTACCCCTTACCACATGTTTTTAACAAGTGTAAAAAAATATCAAAACCCAAGTGGCTCTATATAAAATTAATAACTTAGTGATTTATATTCCTCCACATATTTTATGTATTAGAACGGGATTGTCGTACAGAACATTTTTATTTTACTTTCTGACTCAGATAAAAAAACCGATTTTAATAATATATATAAAATAATATATTTTAATGTAATGTAATCCATCAAGGATTTAGTGTGTATACAATTAATTTGAGATACCAGTATGATAGTATAATAATATATGAGTACTCACAGTATATAGGAAGCGAGAGCGAAATCAAAACTTCCTCAGGCTCTCCTTTAGAGGCACTTAATGAATTAATATTTCCATTTGCAGTACATACGTATTTTTTTGATCAACGTTTTTTTTTATGTTGGTACTAAACAGTGTAAAATTATGTCGGTTTGTAGAGACACTCCTGCTTTCACAAGCTGTCGTCACCATGTCTCAAGATGATAATAATAATTTATTACCCGAGCCAAGGAGAGTATCTTTATGTTTAGTTTTGGATTTTATAATGTTTTGCACAATCCACAAGTTGCACATACGTATATGCAAAGGATTGTTCACTGTGCGAAGTATAATGCGGTAAATATTTGCCTGGTGAAATTGATAAGCCATTCTCTGTTATAATACTTGTATGGTAACGTAAATTATAATGTTGTCATATCACAGTACATATACTTATTCTAGATAGTTCTGCCGCTTACCTGTTGATGGGGGAGTACCGCGTTCTAGATAATTTAGTATTGTGTATAGTTTCGACTTCTATCGGAGGACGATCCATATCGGTACAGATTTTGAACTCGTCCATATCTTCCTGATACCATGTATAATATTAACCGGGTGCATTTTGAGCGGCAATGATGTTACGGGAAAGTAATTTTTGGCCTGGGAATAGCCCGGGGAAACTACCGTTATCTATTCTGCACACATAAACAAAAACGTAGCTTGTGTCTTGATTGTCGATTTAGGATTGGTTTGTCGAAGATTCACGGTGCGCGATTTGAAATTAATTAGATAGTTCATAAAATATTATATACAATACTTATATTCTTCCGTAATACATCAATCATATGGCTTTAAAAACAGCTTAGATTCCTTTGTGTATTTACCTGTATATATTTAAATGTTTTTCATCTTCTGAACGTTTCGTCGCCAATATTGCAGGAACACGTATCTTGTTTTTTTTGCTTAAATCAATTTGTAATGTATAGTTTTATTTTTTACATCTAGTATTATAGCACATTTTTGCATAAACACTTAATTTGTACATGTTTTATATACAAATGTGCTAATGCAAAAACGTACTAGTGATATAAGAAATAGCAAACAAACAAAACAATACTTTGCGAAGTGACATAAACCAAAAAACCGAGATACGTGTTTCTGCAATATTGGCGACGATTTGACGGTTGTTCTATTCGACAAACCAATCCTAAAACGACGTTATGACGCGTTTTAAGACGGATTGGTTTGCCATGTGAAAAATATTATTCTCCGATCGGTCCAGTAACCAATTATACCGGCTTAATGAGCTCTTCCACTTTGAAAAAAATCCTGAAGATTTGTTCATTATCTCACATAATATAGTCATATTATAACATCAAAGACATGTCGGCTTATTTTACTATATAATTTTATATAAATAAGATTATCGAGTCCACCGATGGAATCATGATGGTCGGTAAATAATTCAGTATAGCTACACCATAATATGGTAGTAGTTAATTTCACTGTTTCGGAATATTCAGCCTAGAGGAGATAAGAGAACGGACCCTCATTACTGAAAAATCGAAGCTGTGACGTTGTGACGCCCCAAGGATCTGGCCTGGGGCCTGAGGAAGGACCTGATCTGGCTATTTTTCAAGCCGATTGGATTTCAGTGTTTGGGAAGGCCGCTAAATACCATCTATTGAATGTATTCGATGGAGCCACTTGATGTAGGCATGATCTGGGAGGTGCAATAATACTGGCGGGCGATGGGGATTATTGGAGACGTACTGTAGTATTCATATGCTCCACTTAGAATTGTCATTGAATGTATGATTCATAGTTATCGTGTTGTATTACAATAACTTCATTGTTAAATTAGCAGTGCGGAGATTGTAAAATACGCGACGCAATTGTTATTTACTATATTTATTTTTTGCTCTAGAATTGTTTTGAAATAACTTTTTTATCGTTTTATACTGTTTTACTTGTTGTTCAAACATTGTTTATTTGGAATGTTGAACTCGAAAATATAGACGGGTCAGTTACTTTGAAAACTATTTATATGTTTAATAATCAATGAAAAATAGTATGAATCTCATGTTATTGTTTATTATTGCGCGTGAGTATAAAAACCAAAGCGAAATGGGCGATCTATTTCATTTGTTTTGTAAGTAGGCCGGCCATATTATGAATCATTGTAAACATTCGAGAAATAGCACGGAGCCCCCTTTTTATTATGTTTATAATTTTGATCGGATGTGCATTGATATATCTGGTGAGATGAGACGTACGCCGTACGGGCTCGGCGATGTGAAATAATTGGTTGTCAGCTGCCTGTGGAAATAGGAATAGCTCGTATAAAAAAATCAGAGTGCCCACGATGAACGAAATTCATCGTGCTGATGGTAGGAAATAAAACTACTTATGTTAGGATACGCATAAGTATACATACATATGCATCACGTTATTTGGTTTCTAAACGGGGCTACACATGCTCAAGCATGCTTTTACAAGGATTTGTGTGTGAATGTATTTTTTCCCTGAAAACGTATAATAGTTTTAGGTAATATTATACTGTGTAGTTATGATATAATTTGTCTCCTCGGTAGTGTAGTTGATAGCGTGCAGGCCTAGCAATCCGGGAATGCGGGTTCGATTTTTAAAAATCCGCAAATGCAGGACTGGATGCCCGTTGGGTTGAGTAATTAATTGTCCGACAAACAATTCTCGTGGAAAATAATCTGTCAAGATGTTTTGACATTGCGGAGATCCATATACTTCTCGTTAGGAGTGGATATCTTCAAACTGTGGAGATCCGTATGCTCCACGCTGGGAGCGAACATGGGATATATAAAAAAAGTTATGATATAAACTCCCAGCCGTTGACCGACTATCTGCCGACATGTAATGATACAATAAATAAACCACTAAATGATATGGGATGCTTCAATTATAATAATTTACTATGAACATGCTTGACTAGAGCAACAAATAAGCGCTGTGGGTTTTGAAAGTTAATGTTTTATAATAAAAAACGAAATTAAAATAGTGGTACATACAAGTTCATTCTTTAAAAAATATTGGACGATTTAGGGATGATAGTGAACTTGTTCAATCGAAAATTAGTAATTCTACCTAATATTATAGAGAAGTCAGAACCGAATTCGAAGTCTTTTAAATTCTGAATTATTTAAAACTGGTAAACTTCCATATGTGAGATCACTG
>JAGVSQ010011311.1:0-12330 GCA_022683975.1 Rhyacophila evoluta | reverse complement strand
CCCCGGATCGTTAGGCGCGCACGCTACCAACTACGCTACCGGGGAGACAAATACAATTTAAATGATTGATATATTTGAAAATAAAAAATTCTAAATAAATATAATATCATATGTAATATTACCAACAATAAGTTGTATTTTTATGACGTTACATATTTTTGTTTTATTTAATTTCATAATTTTTTTACAAAAAAGGTAAGCTTCATTTTATGACGGTACAATTATTTATGTATTAAACAAATTTAAAAAAATTGATATCTTTCATTTTGATTATTCTCTATTGGCTATAGAGGTTAACGTGCGCGTTTATCAATACGAGGGAGTGCGGGCTTGATTCCCACATCTATCAGAAAAATTAAAAGAAATTGAAAATGCAGATTTGGAGACCTAATGTGTCAAGTAATTATTTGACAAGCAACTCTCGTAAAAAATAATTTGTTAAGACATGTCTTCACATTGCGGAAATCCATATACACTTGGACTTCGTACAACATGGTCATATGGTTCAAGAAAACGTCGTGTAGTGAAAATCCGTGTTATACGAGATTTGAAGTTCATACAAAATTTGTTGAATTGAAGTTTAATTAAATTCTTTATTTTTACCAATAAACAATATAAAAAATAAATGTTAACGTATATATAATATTATATTGAAAGTACTTAGATAATATGGATCACTCATCATGACTATAAGTTATAATCCTATTTATTCGACCACTTTTCGTTGTAAGTTTTCATTATCAGAAGACTCTTGAGAATCTTTGGATTTAACCATTCAAAACTGCCTAATAAGCGATTATCTGCTTTTAGCGTGTACTTCTTTATATATTTCATGATAAGGAGCCAGACACTTTTGTAACTTCCTCTTGAACTTGAAACTTCTTTCCAATATACGACCAGTTTCTATATAATATTGTTATAATTTATTAGCTTACCCCAAAACCTTGGTTATTATTTATAATTTAAAAAAATTTCATCTAATATTTCGTCTACTTTTTTTTTCATTGAAAACGCGGTGCTTTAATATTTCTTCGACATGTGACAATTT
This sequence comes from Rhyacophila evoluta, assembly GCA_022683975.1. Taxonomy (NCBI): domain Eukaryota; kingdom Metazoa; phylum Arthropoda; class Insecta; order Trichoptera; family Rhyacophilidae; genus Rhyacophila; species Rhyacophila evoluta. The sequence continues at coordinate 11,282 of JAGVSQ010011311.1, read as the reverse complement.
AAATTTTCTTTACGTATTCATCTTCTATTCGTGGTATAAAATTTTCACCACTGACTTCTTCTGGCCACACTTTTTGCCAGCATATGTATATAGTCAAATGTAACAAATATAATATATTTGTGACGGAATGTTCTGGGAGTATCCAAGTCAGACATGTAAATAATTTTTAAATTATTGTTTTTTCTAAAACCGTGTTACATTAACCGTGCTATATAAGAATATACCTCAATTCGTCAACCGTGTTATATATAAACTGTGGTGTAGAAGTACCATGTTATACGAGGTCTAAGTGTATTCTACTTTCGGAGCGGATTTCTTCACCCTTCGCTCTAATTTCAGGATGGACGTAAAAAAAACAGTTTTGGATTTTAAACACTTTAAATCTCATTTATATCATTAAAATCTTAGAAATATTCGTATGTTTATATGATATAACGTGTATACTATTAAATGTATGTATTAAAATAATATAATAAACGTAGAGGTTAGTATACGCGCCTAGCAATCCTGGGAATGCGGCTTTGATCCCCCATCCGTCGTATTTTAAAAAATCCGAAAAGACATGACTGAAAGCCTATTGAGTAGGGAGATTGTCTGATAAATAATTCACGTAAAAAAAAAACATTACATGGATTCATAAACTTCATCTTTGAAGAGGAGGTTCATACTGTATAGATCTATATGCTCCACTTCAGAAGAGAGCATGGTCACGTCAAAAAAAATCTGTACACTTAGTAGAATCATATACTCTACTTTTGGAGTACATACAGTGTAAAAAAATATTGACTGCCTATCAAATAAAATTGTTTATTATCTGCAACTTGATTTAGTATTTATAAATGATAATCAAAAATATTTTATGGTATTTAAAAAAATACGAAAAATTGGTCAACTGTAATAAAAAACAAGTCATTTAACCAAAGTGGAGGTAGATAATGGTAAGAAACTTGAGATGAATATTTTATGTTTAAACTGTAATACAATAATGTAAGTATAATCATAATAAATACATCATTTTAAAGAAAGTATTAGAATATAAAATATATAATCTAATCTAATTTTGGTAACAATTTGTCTAAGTTAGAATATAAAGGAATTGTTACTTCTTGGGGTGAATTGCTTTTGTTATCAATCCAACCTCCGTAAGGATTAGTTTAAACTGCAATGCAATAATCCAATAGATGGCGCATGGTAGTTGCAACCCGTCTGTTCAAACAAAGCCAGGGCGTCTGTTTATCTAGTGCAATTTCCCGGATTCCAGTTTATTGCTTTGTTGACACTGAATTCATTTCATTTTAGTAAAAAATATATAATATTTGCGCTGAAAAATATCAATTCCAGGCACTATTGGTAAACGTATATTAACCCTTTCATTACCGGACACGGAAATCTCCGTCACAATATATCTGATATTATGACGTTTGGTATGTTGGTATTTATTCAACAAATTTTTGCAACTGCTACAATTACAATACAATTGCTTTAGCAAAGAATCAATCTTCTATTTTAAGTAATAAATAAGTAAATACCGATATTATCGACCAAGATACATCGATTTAAAAAGAAAAAAACCGACAACAACTTCCATTTCCATCATCAACGTTCTGCCTAGTTTAGTAGATTGATAAATTTTCTAGAATAATGTTCAAATTTACCTAAAAATGATTAGTTTTACTGCTAAAAACCAATATTTATCGAGAGTGTGCCAAGTATTTGCACCTAATAAAAAAGAGGAGAATCCAGATACTTTTGTGAAGAATTCAATTTGCCTGGCGAAGATTCCAATTTGAAAATAAATACCAATTCTTGTATAAAAATATCTAATAATTTTTTCATCCAATATTCATTTTTATGAGTAATTATTTTTTATAGGTACTTCAGTGGATTACTATAAAATGAAAGATGTATCTAAAACTATGCCGGTATTCAAATGGTTAATGCACATATTGTAAATAGTTTTATGCGTAAAAAACTTTACTTTATTGTATTCATACAGATTGGATTATTTCAATTGTAAACATTATTAAAAAAAAATGTTCATCGTGAATTTATTTTGAATTTTTACAACATGAACAAAACAAACGATTATAATCTTTAAAACTCTAAAACTGTAACTATGATATAAAATTAAAATTTGAAGCGTTTTTTGTAATTAATCACTTATAAAAAAAATCAATTATTCTTCTTTATGTGTAGCTCGTAGACGAACTTTAAGACGTCACTGCGGCTTGTTGTGGAATTTGTAGAACTAGTCTTGACGTAGAATATGTAGAATTTCATATAAAACAAGATAAAATAAGAAGAATTCTCAAAATGAGCTGATATTTTAATTTTTTTATTCTTTTTATAATTTCTTTATTTTAAAAAGCATTTCAATAACTTCTACGCTATATTTAAGGTTGTACTTTTCCGTGATTTAACTTCAATGAGCAGACAAAATGCCTACTCCGATTTTACGACAAAAATATCGGCGAATTTAAAATGTTAACTCATTTGGGAACACGCCATACTAAAATAATCTTATAAATTCACGACATAGTATTTTTATTAATAAGTCTTTATTTACCGTGTTATTTAATTGTTTCCAAAGTGAAGCATATGGATAAATACAGTGTGAAGATATCCACTCCGAATATGGAGTATACGGATGTCCGCAATGTGAAGACGTCTTGACAGGTTATTAATACAAGAATTATTTGTTAGAAAATTGCCCAGCCCAATAAGCATCGTGACAAATGCAGAATCAAACTAGCATTTCTCAGATTGTTAAGCGCGCACGCTTGTAACTACGCTACCGGGGAGAAAATTAACTTTATTTGTTGTTTACCTTATTTTCAAATTTTTTTCCACAAGATATCCGATTCTTAATAAATAAAGCTTGATTTTTAGTATGGAAATTGTATTTATGCATACAAAATAATACTGAGTGTATACCACTGATATTTTTACAATAGTAGCTTTTATTTTGTACCTGTATTTGACAGAATATCTCTCCGTACGGCCAGCATTTGTAGAGGGCAGGTAGGAAAGCGACAGGTGCAACTAGAACGCCGATGAACAGGTCGTTGAGGGCGAGGGACGTCAAGAGGTAGCGAGGCTGCAACGGAAAATACAAATCAAATATTCAAAATTCAAATAATACTTTGTGCATTCTATATCATTGTATATTTACAGAGTCAACGCATATGGTAAGAATACATATGCGAAAAGTTCATCCAACTAAGTAGTTTTGAAATGAAACCACTATAAATATTCTTATTCGAAGTATATATCCTTACCGATGACAAAAAATTGCGCGTTGATATCCAAGTTTAATTATAAAACAAAATAATGAATTAATTTTGCGTCAAGTAATGCAGAATCAAATTTATTTTACAGCCATTTCATTTAATATATATATTGACTGTTGAAAGTATTCAAATTAGCTTTTATTCAATAATCGGAATGTATACAGCTTAATACACATTATATCAACACGATGTAAGCTGAAAATTTCAAATTGGTGTCTAAATTAAGCTTTTAAGTTTGAAAAACGATAGGGTGTGAAATTAGCGACGAGGAAAAAAGGCTTCCATCTAATCTGTTTTATTGGTTTTTGGTAGATAAAATACGAGTTTTAGTCTTTGTGTACTTCAAGGTAGTGCATATTTAATGTTTTGACTTTGGCTCAAAATCATTAAACAGACTTTTGTGGGCCCCTTGTAAATTTTGTTATATCTAGATTACGTTCATTTTTATTTCCACAGTCGACATATATTGAAACATTTTTGACAATGTGTGAATACTGTATTATTTATACTATGAAACAGAAAATGCACACGTGCGTCCGTATATAGCAAGATCTTTCGTCAAATAGTGAACAGTAGCGAAAAAAAAATTTCACAGTTAATTTTGGCCACCATTTTGAGGATACATTTTACTTTCAATCTTAAACATCATCACTGATGATCAATTAGAGAATAAAATAGTGTATTCGTATATTGAAATACAGTTGTATAACAAGGATGAATTATATTAATTTCAATAAAGAATAAATTTGAATCTATACAATGAAAAGCCGGATAATAAAACTACATAAAAATATGATCATTTAAATTTGACAAATTACTAGAGTTCTTTAGATAATCATTTGCTCTAATAATGTCATTGATTAACATACTGTTTTGATCACAAAAGAATATCTTCCACAGCTAGAATAGATTAGGTTAGGTTAGGTTAGGTGAAAGCATAGATCTTTGATTGGGTTCTATTTGATGCATGATTTGTATACTTAACGAGTTATAATTTAAACAATGTCGCAATATTAATAAAAAAAAATGACTAATAAATTGTTTTTTTACCTGGCTGCTTATGTATCGAGAGTATCTCCTGCTGTTGAGTACGCAAATGACCAGAAGATTAGCTCCAACTATACCCACGGACATCATCATAATAATGAAAGCTCTGACGACATCTCCCACAGTCAAGTTAGCGAGGAATTCCGTCTGAGCCAGCCGAGGATGAGAACAAGAGCTGTTCCACAGGGGCGGAGCGGTCAGCCACGTGGCTTTCGCGTCAAACATGTTAACTGACACTGATTTAGGCATGGGGATGTCTTTAAAATCATCTGACTACCTTAGTTTTCACATATTATTAGAACAACCATATATTTTCAGCTTAAACTCTCATATTCACATGCACAACATTAAAAACCATTTTTTAATTTAATAAACGTTCATATTTATTGCTACTCGGTAATTAATAGTCTATTTTTTGGCTACTAAACAACCGTATAATTTAGATTTGATGCTTTTTGTTTGGAAGCTTTTATGAAATAACTTGAAATTTAAATTCAAAGAGCTATTTTTTTGGTAGTACTAAACGTATCATCGTGAATTTATATCACTTTGAGTTTTCCCAAAGAAAATGTCCGTCAGTATTTAAATGTATTTTTTATAGTTTCCGGTAAAGTTTGCGTCAAAAACTCTTCATAAATTATTGACAAAAAGATTATACAAAATTCATTAGTAGAATTTCATTAACGTTGATTATTTAAATTGACGATTCGATAATTTTACACAAGATACGCACATATTTAATGCTAAATATTCATTCGCAAGGAATCTTTTTAGTTTTATATTTTATTTTGAAATAGATTATTATGTTATTGTTAAATACGTGATTTGTTAAAGTTTTATGTCTCAAAGGCTGTAATAAGCTTAAGATTAATATAAAAAAAAACACTTTTATTTATATACAATATTACACTTAGCTGTAAAAATGTATATCAGTTGATATACTGGTAATCTTGTTGATGCTTACGGCAGCTGAAAAAAAAGAAAAAAACATTTAAATTATAGTTGTACTTAATTATATTGGAGATACAATGATAAATAAAAGCACAGTTTTCTATTAGAATAAACAAATCGGCCTTCCCAACATTTCTATAATACCTATTATTATGTATACTAGCAAAGGTTTAATGGGTATGAGCAGACATTTAACTCTGCTAAACAAATATATTATACTAGTATGTTTTTAATAATTTAATAATTGTGTGTGTGTCTGGGAAATGAAAATACTAATATGGACAGATAAAAACAATTAGATTTGTTGATGTAAATAATTTAAAATTAATAAATAGGTGTATAACAAAGAATAAGCGTGTGCGTGTATAAAATATCGTTTCGTGATATTTGTGGTAGATTTTTGTTTGATAAACGAATAAAACAAATACTTATTACTAAATAAATATATTCTAATAATTTTCAAAATGATAATGAAACATAACACACAAGAAAAGATGGATATATACATGTATATATGCGGGGATAAATTAAACATGGTCAAATAGATACTAAAAAAATTTTTGAAACTCAAATCCTAATTTAAACATTAGACTTTGGATATGAAAAAAATGAATTTCTATTAACCTCTGTATTTCAACACTTTTTTATGACTAGTTTATCAATTAATATAAAGATTTTTTGTACTAAACTATTGTTTAAAAATTCTATCTTTAAGTATTCGATGTTAAAATTTCACGTATTTAGTACAATTTTTATATTCACAAGTCAACATGTCTGTGGAATCGAATTCATTAGTATACAGCATGCAACGTGATAACGCAAGTTTCACATTAGTTTCCGTATTCCCAAAAGGGACGAGGGCGTGCATTAGTTTCTTGCCGGTGGGGTCTCTGCGGGCTGTAATATATTAAGACCTCCACAAATAGGTGTCGCTCGTAACATGCGATGGCCTGTTAAAGGTTTGCCATTAGGAGCTGATTGCTAATTTTGGAATAAAAGAAAATTGCGAAGAATCTATTTTGTTTTTTTGTACTCGTGGGATTTATTCGAAAGAAAAATTAGATTTCTTCTCGTTACACTGTAAAATTATTATATTATTAAGTACAATACACTAACTCTATTTTTATATTTTCGATGGCCAAAATTACATAAAATGAAAATATGTACGTTTTGCTATCGATTAGGTGAATTAATAACCCAAATACATAAAAAATAATACAAAACTATTGAAGCCTTTGGAACTTAAAATCTCAAACTATTGTAATTATTATATGCACGTTAACGATGGCTACGTTATTGTTATTATTTTTTTTGTTTATTTGTTCTTAGTTTATTAATTTATTACGTCAGTACCTTTCTAATTGTAATATAGTGGACTCGTATGTGGTAACTTAATAAATATTTAAATATTTTTCGATTAACTTTAGATAAACTGCTATTTAAATTGTGTGAGAAAATAGTTGACAACCAACGTAAACCAAAAATAACTTTTATCCTATCTCTATTGTGTACGTGTAAGGTAGTAGAGTGAGATTTAAATTATTTTATATTTATTTCAATGCACAGTGCTAATGCACGAATTCATCTCTGGTGCTTCTGATATACAATAAGAACGCATACAAAAAAATACTAATAAACAAGTTATAATGAATTTTATGGTACGAAATCATTAAAAGTCACATATGTGTCGATAGAAATCCAAATCACTATTGAAAACAAACTCAAAAAAATAGTTATTATAGTACGTCAACAGAGAACATTACATATATTGAAGATTGTTCTTCACCCGTATTATGTTCGATAAAGAATTAAAATTATTTTTAACTCTAATTTTGTACCACCGCTGAGAAATACTGATATGTAAATAAAAAAATCCTTCAAACACCTTTATTTTGTGGTGATGTGACAGTAAAATTATTCTTGTTGATTGTATGAATAATTTCAAACGAATGCATGAAGTCTATTTTTACGAGTTGTAGATACAAATGATGGTGCCATTGTACGTCTCGTATGTATGAAGAGACTCAAAACATGGAATAAAAAAAGTGTGATCTTGAAATGATAATTTCAAAATATATATATTATCGACGGATTCGAGTGTAAAGTTAAATAATATCTATTTGTGCCTAGTATTTACTTCCAGATCATATATTATGGGAGTGTCCTTATATGTCGTTTGAAATAGAAGAGCTTTAGAAGTCGGTTTGATAATTTTTTAGACCGACCAGGCATTGCGACTTGATTTCTACAAAAGACAAGTTTCTAACTTATTTTTTTTTTAATTAAAGCGAAATCTTACCAAGAGTGAAGAGGCCTTTCTTCAATAGGGCTAGATATCAACAGCGAATAAATAGTTTAAATATAAATCACGTAGAATCTAGTGCACGCTAACCAAGATCACACTTTAAAGAGCGCATTACGTTTGTTACATTATGGTATACGCCCGCATAGCGGATGTGGCTACTTGGTGAGTGATAGAAGGGAATGCAAGTATTTACTTAATCACACAAATATGTTTTACTAATTTTTTTCTAGAAATGCATTTTCACAATTTTTTGATATTTCTCTTTTCCAATAATTCTTGAAACTGGCAAGATAATGAATGCTAAGTCAGAAAATAGATGCAAATCGATTGGTTGATTACAAAGAACCTTAGAGGGACTATATGATAGCAATGTACTCCACACATGAAGCGGGTATATAAAAAAAGTATGATGTCTTACCAGTCGAGTGGTTTGTTTTAAAACAGTGCCCACTAATGGGTCTGGCAAAATGATGATTATAAATTATAGACAATTTTATTAGTTTATATAAAAGATATTGCGAGATTTAAAAAATCTGAATAAAAGACGCTATTATACGAGCGAAATTCAATAAACAGAGATGCCTCTTGCGAGAATGTTTCGCCACTTTGACGTTCAGAGAGAAAGAAAAAAGAACACAGTGACATCGTAAGCTTCTGTCAAAAGAATGTAACTTGAGATATTGTTTCACCCATTATTTCGCCATTAATAAAACAAAAGAAAAATCGGGCTACAAAAATATATTATTTATTTATTTCTCCAAGCAAAATCTTACATTCTCTGATGTTATTTAGTTTCTTACAATCATTAACGAGCGCAGTATTTAAGATAGTAGTGTCACAATTTTAAAATCTAATTTGAATTCTTAACCAAAATAATATTCAAATAAATTCGCTATAAATTACCTATTGGAATAGATTATTATATCTCAATCCATACTTTTCGTCTGAATTGATCTTGGAGAAAATTTTCTTGTTAATATGTATCAACGTATATATCAAATATGTATAAACTATACTAATGGTATATATACACATTGATGCATGAAACGTTTTCACTATATGATTAAGATTTGCCTCGATAGATAGCAGTAATGAAATCGATAACACAGAAATCTACGCGTACCATATCAGGAAGTGTTTCCGTTGGCTTTTGTTAGGCTTCATTAATTTCTTTTATAAAAGTAAAAATATTAATATATTATAATGTAAGATATTTGAAATCGTGCAAAATATTGTTTTAATTTGGATTGTTGTTCATTTTCTAACACACTAAATACATAATATGTAGTAAAAATATCGTATGTTTGAGTTTGAGTATTGCAATACTAAGCTCTTCGTGTTATATATTCGTGAAGGTTTAAATGATTAATGTTAATTAAAGATTATGAAATCATCAAAATTATTCTTATGCCGATATTCCTTACTATCTCAAAAAATTCCTGCAGTCCTGTATTCTTCATTTTCTATGTATTTGCCCTTCACACTCTAAAGTGATTTAATTTAGTTAACCATTAATTCTATTGCCTACATCTACAACATATTACACTTCTACGATCGAGCATATATGTGTCTATAGTCGTGTAAGTTTTCTGTTTTTAATGGTTGTGGTTTAATGTAATATATTTTTACAGAACAACTGTATAATTCTCGGATTAAACGCATTTGATTTTTTCTCCTCTTTCTTCTGTCCATAGATTGTACGCAGCACTTTTTTTTTCTAAATTGTCGAGTACACATTCATTGCTTAAAATTCAAACACTTAGATCAATACAGTTCAGTCCAAAGTATTTGAATTTTAAGATATTTGTACAACGGACAAGAGTCTTTTATTTTAGCTACCTTTTTTAACCAAAGAAGCTTTTATTTAAGGTTGCAACTCTCTTTATTATGGTATGTAAATTCAAAGTATTTTACTTTAGTATTGAATTAATAACATATTTATTCAGATTGTTAAATTTACACTATTTATGTGTGATACATTTTGATATGAGACAAGTTTTATTTAAATTGAGAGCTTAAGTTTTACTCCACCACCCAATAAGTTTCCACGTCTATTTAAAGAAGTTTATCGTGGCGTAATGAACGTCGAGAATATCTAACGCTATAGATTATGGTTTCGAGATCTTTGTCTACATAAGTGATTAGCTAGTATCAAATAACCAGTCAAGATATGGAAATGCACGTTTACTAAACCGTAAATTAATGACTATTATTGTTAATTTTTATATAAAACAAACATCAAAAGATGGTTATTATTTTATGAATGGTCCTTAAAATATATCGTGAAAACTTTTTAATTAAGCGAATAATTCACATTTGCTGACATCTTCACTTAAACATAATTAAATGACGTTTTTATGTACGTATTCAGATTTAATTACATTTCTTATTCATAAAAATAAGTACATAATAAGGTATAAACCGGAAATAGAACATAAATGTTTGACTATAGGCTAGATGTTCAAAACACCGTAACGAGAAATTCAAGTTATTATGTATTTGAATCTAAAATTTATGGCCGAAGTGTTCTATCAACCGGCTTCTTTTTACGAGAATTTACAGTCCGTAAAAATTCTCTCATATTATAGAGGTCTATAATATACTCCACTATGGAGAGGAGCTTAACCTAAATCAAACGGTGAAAACACTAAAGGTAGAGAGTATGTATATTGAGTTGGTAAATACAATAAGGTTTTCATGGGGGTATATCTGATAAGATGAGGTAATAAAATTATATGGACTTGCAAAAGGCTTCGTTTCTATTTGCATTTAGAGGCTGTATGTTGGGAGCGGATGTAAGGTCAGAGATACTGGAATCTCTGATGAGTAAAACGTGACTCGATCTTAAGTGCAGATATCTAAGGTGAAAGCTTTAACTATGAAGGATTCGCATTTTTAATGGCCAGATTATAAATAACGTATTTAAAGATATTCACTTAAAATCACTGTTATTGGAGATACAATTTGGAAACAAAAATTCTACACCTCAGTCAAGAAAGATAATTGATATTTAGTCTTTTCATGCATGTCATAAATTAACGATTGGTGCGTGGTCTTTTGAACGTTTGTCTCGAATATTAAAACTGGATTGAATTTATTTAGTTTCACTATTAAGTATTGAATTTGAATCAGGAAAAATGATTTTTTGTGGGAATTTAGAATCTTTTCATAAAATATGTTCGTAAAACAATTCCAGTTTCAATTATTGAATCTAAATACATAATAATTATAAGAAGTATTCCGACTTTTAAAATTATGCGTATGGTACAATGTGTAAATGCATCAACCACAAACATTTTTATTTATTATTTTAAGAAATTCAAATTGTATTTTATACATATTGGTATTTCATCATAATAATTATTATTTCTACGTACTTAAGGAAAATGTTATACATAATATTCCATAGAGCAAGGTTTCCCAAACTTTTCTACAGTGGAACACGTCGCAAGCCCGGAAATTTCAACGGAACACTGAGCTTATTTTTTTAGGTTGGGTAATTCTTAGTAGTAAGAAGATCTTTAAATTTGTTACAGTGTATAAAAGCTTTCCAAATTGACGCGGAAGATAGTTTGAGAAACCTCGCCATGGAGTATTAATTTGATTGTTTTTATTTAGTTTTATAGCAAAAATACCAAGCTGTGACGTAGAATTAGTGTAAATTAATTATTTTATTAGTTTATTATATA
>JAGVSQ010011310.1:0-12330 GCA_022683975.1 Rhyacophila evoluta | reverse complement strand
AACCCGGGTCGCTAACAGTGATCTCACATGTGGAAGTTTACCAGTTTTAAATAATCCACTGGTCTATTTTGTAATCTCCGGATTCCTCACGATGTTCCCATCTGATCCACGGTATTGAAAAGCATTGGCTTTGAAAGCTCATTTAGTGTAATTGTATAATTGTATTTTTATCACCCCGAGAAGAAATTTTTACATCGAATTCTGCTATTTTTATCTCTAATTAATTTCTTTTAATATGTCTGTGTCTAACGTCAGAATTAGTTTTCCTGAAGTCTTGATATTGTCGAAATACGAAAAAATAGCATAAAATATAATTGTGAAAGTAATTTGAAAAGTTCGTCTAAGAAAATCTTAATCCAATATGTGTGATAGCACTATTTCGTTCGTGTTAAAATGTATAAATATTTTATATTATGTATGTGAGAAACACAATCTTTTAGAAATAAGTTAGCTGACTAATATAATAAAGCCAGTAGGGTAAAAGTAAAAACTGAACTTTTGTTGGTAAAACTTTGCCTGATTTCCGAGACATTGGTAAATTAATAGTTTCTTCTGAGTAAAAGCGAAATTAGTAAGTTCGTGATAAGTTATTGTTAATAGTACAAAGCGCTTTATTTGTTTCGCAGTACTCATTGTTTCTTCCAAAACTAAATTTTACCAAAGTTAAGACAGTAGCAAGCTAGAAATCGATTACGGCGTAATGAAATTAATCTTTTAACTTCTGATTTCCGAATATTTTGGAAATAAAACAACCAGTTCAATATAGCTGTACAACCATTTTATAATTTTGTAAATGATAATTAAAAAATTACAACACAATATGATTTTTTTTAATCATGAAATACATAGAATTCGGGGAATATTAAGTAACCTGAGGGGTTAGTTCATATTTAAAATAGAAAGTTTTAACATTTTAATGTATACTGTCAGGAATTAAAATCTATTTAAAAATAATACATGGATAAATTCTAATTTCAATTACACATATTTTAAGCCCTAAAAATAAGTTTTACTTGTATACGTGTTTTTGAATGATTGATTATCTAAAACATCAAAAATAAACAGGCGGTGCTAGGTTTAAATATTTAGAGATATTCACTGCGCTATCAAACTGCATACAAGCGAAGTTCTCTTGAAACTTCTTCATACTCCTAGTTAGTTTTATTTTTAAATTATGTTCAATAGAAGCATTTTATTTGCCGTGCATTTTGCAGTGCATTATTAGTATATTTAAAAAAATACATGTATTGTTTTTCCATAGTATCTAACTGTATATTTTTTAAATATCGAATGTTAGAAAAGTGGTCATGTTTATTATCATGCGGAATAAAAATCAACATCTCACTAATGGAATGTACGGGGCAAAAAAAAGGACGGTCCTATTTTATTAAGACGTAATTTTATTGTATCTATACCAAGAGTACGTTAGTTATATGAATGTTGTCGACTTGTGTAATTTTAAATATGAATTTATTAATTTTCCGGCTTACCTAATTAATAATTGGGTGATAGGTAAGCGAGTATGCTTAAATATCGGGAATCGCGATATCAAATCCCACAACTGCATTACGGTTTTTTTTTATTAAATGATTGTAAAGAAAAGTGAAAAAATGTGGAAAATTAAATTTGACTGGCAAGTTAGTTAGCATGAAGAAAGTTTGGACATTTTAGTATTTTTTTTTATTATTTTCATTATATAGTATAGTATTGGTACTTTAATTTATGCTGTTTCAAGTAATGACAGCTGCTTCAAGATTTTTTCGTAATTGTTTTTTTCAGGTTCTTAAGGTTTTTGGTATTTGGTAAATTATTTGGTAATCTCTGAAAATTAATCTTTAAAAACATGTGTTTACATTGCATTCCATATACTCAATTTTTGGTACGGATATCTTCAGACTGTGTAGAACTGTAGCTCCATATGCTCCACTTTCGGAGTGAGCACGATACAAAATGAATATCTTTAGCAAGTATATTATTTATAAAAAAAAATATTATTATTTTTCACAAAAATAAATGTTACAAATTTAGCCTTAAAATAAGTCATATTAATTTTTTTTGTGCCCATATTTGTTTTACCGCATAATTGAAATGTCGGAACGGTTTCAACAAACGAGCCGAAAGGATTAAAAGTAACTTCTGGCAAGGGCAATGAAAATACAACTCTGGCTCCCAAAAATGGTATGTTGTTTTTGAATAGACGTATTTAATACAAAATTTACATTTATATTAACGAATAAAATACGGACTTTTATTGTTTTCGAGGGATTCAGCACTCACTTAGCGACAATTAATGGTTATTTTATACAGTCTGTTCAATAACTATGATTTGTTATTTTACAATACATATTTTGACCAACGTGACAATATAATCAGAAAGATATTGCCTATCAAATATGCGTTTTCAATACTGAATAGATGCCAAATTACTAATAGCTAAAATATTATACATAAATGAAGTCTCTTCGTGAGATTGTGCTCAATATTTAGTTATAATATACATAATGCGTGGAAACTATTTTTGTACTACAAAATCAAAATCATTTGAACATTTTTAAAAACTATATTCGCACTGAAACTAAAGCATATAGATCCCCACAAAATGAAGATTCAATGGCTTAATCTGCAAACTAGCCAACTTCATTTGTGTAAAGTGTTCAGGAGCGCAGATGACTTCGGTGAATGTGTTTGTTATTGCACGGAGTTGACTGGCATGTACTTATTAAAATTTTATTTTGAATTTCGTGCGTTGTGTTCGATAGAAAAATTAAAGCTGAATAAAATCAATTAAATTAATGATGAACCAAATATATTCCCAAATTCGCGTTCAGTTTATTAAGAACTGTATCAATAATTGCTACCCTTTTTGTAATTAGAAAAAAAACCGAATAAATGTCTGATATCGATTGAAGCATGTAATGAAATTATTGACGGTGTTTAGCCAGTAAAATAAGTGTTAAATCAATTAATAAACAAACATTTGACTTTCCCTGTTCTTTCCGTGAACTGCTGAATAGGATATGTTAATATAAACATTTCGTCTCATCACAATTTGTTATTCTAATCTAGCCTTTGAAAATTGAGATAATATTATGTGAAACTGTAATTAATAATATAAGAAATCTAATAAACATTTTGATGTAAAAAACACTTGTTAATGTTTCGCGAGTATCATCATTATAAAATGAAGATTTAGTATTACTTTTAAATGTTTAAAACCAGCAAGTGAGTGCTTCGTAGACATTGACTTGAAGCAGAGAGATTTGTGAAATCTCATTGTTTGTAAACATAATATTTTGTAAAATATATGTTACATATTTCACTTTATTTCAAAAAAAATTGCTTGAAGTATCCAAGCAAACTGCTCGTAGAGTCTCTGTTTTATAGGGCACACACTTCTACGATAACGGGGAGACAAAACTACGTAGCAGTGTCAATAGGCATGGCCATCAACAAATTACTTTTGAATATCTTGCGTATTACTGACAATTTCATTTTAATTATATAATAAGTACTAAAAGGTGACGTTACTTTTACATATTATAACTTTATCTGTGATAAAACGATAGTATCAATATCAGGTCTCAGACTTTTACTTAAGAGTCTCAGTACTTGATATTAATTTTCATTATTGAATGGATTTACGTACGTGTTTTCGGTTACCAAATGTGTAAGCTGTTTGTGAAAAATGGGGCATATTTATTCATCGACCACTACTTTGAAAAGGATATTCAAACACTTCGGTCTGCAAAACCAGGGAGAATTTTTTATTAAACCACGGAAGCCGTGGAATACCAGAGAAGTGATGAATTTACTGACCCCTTTTTGATGTTCACACAGCAGGGGTCTGATAACCATAACACATAACACCCAAGTAGGGATGCAATTAAAAATGTCGACGAAAAACAACGACTTAAACGTGTAAATAAAATTGCTTGCATACATAGTTTATCAATCACAAAACTAATTGAATGGTCAAGATTGCGCAAGATTAATTCTGATATTACTGCAACGTTTTTTTATATATTTTTTCGAGGAACTTCTTACGAACACATATTATCAGCCACTTATAATGCAGTATTTTCAACATACAATTAGTAATGAATCTAGAGATTACTATAGGCAATAAATAATTGACTTCTCATTTGGCAATAAAATTCATGATGAATTTCCTTTTAAAATAACGGTAGTAGTTTCTAGATTTCAAGATCATACCCTACTTTAAACGTCGAAATCTGGTCAGATCCAATAATAAATCACGCAGTATAGTATAGAATAAATAATATCTGTAGTAATATTAAGATCTGCAAAGATTTTAAAGTTGTATAGGTAGGCGAATTAGTCCTACAGCTTATAATAATCATTCTCTATAAATAAGAATTTTTAATTTATGTCAACTTAAAAACAATTTGAAGCGATTAATCACCCACAAGTAGTAATCTACTACTTTTCTGGTATCAAAAATCTATATATTAGATGAATTATTTTGGAACAAATTCGGTTTCTAATATATTTTTAGGAAAAACTCATGGTTAATTCAAAAGGTTGCTCAAATATTTATCGCTGTTTTGGTAGTAGAATCGGTAGAAGTATGTATTTGTAAATTTACATAAAAAGTGCATAATTTAGTTCAATACTCGATGAGTTCAGCGATTGATTAAAAACAACCTATCTTGATAGATTAAACTCTAAGCTGTGAACACCATTTCGTGCGAACGTGGTTAAAACATATATTTTCCATAAAAATGTATGATGGTATAAATGATATCTTATATGGAACTTAAGTGTTTTTATGCTGCCCAGATTCTATACAACTTAGAAAATATATCTCACTGTGAAATTCTCATTAAGTATGCGTAGTTTGTTTCCGGTGAATAAATTTACTTTGGGTTACAATTTTAAAAAGTTTCCTGACTCCTGTTCTAAAGAAGTTCTGTGGGCGCTGTTAAAAATACGAAAATGCACACGTTGAATATATTGCTTATTGAAAGCTTTCAGATTCTTTTAGAGTAATGTACTATTCTCGATTCATATTGTGAGAGTACAATAACTACCTAAACCTTTTACGAATAAGGTAGAGCTTTTATTACGAATCATCAAAATATTTTCAATTCAAATACATATTTTTATGCGTGCAACGTTTTATGTTTTTTTATGAATCAAGAGGCTTAACTCCCTCCCTAAAAAGACTAATTTGTATATTATAGTATTTTTATTTGTATTTATGAACATTTTCATTATATCAAACTAAATGTATTATACGCATTTTTATTCGATTTTAATTTTTCCTACTATTATGCATTGCACAAATTAAATGATATTATTTTAATTAAACAATATTTTAAAGCATAGTCTAGTAAGCATATTATGTTGTCTTCATGTTAGCACAGCAGTTAGTGTGAACGCCTCGTATCACCGGAGAATGCGGGCTCAATTCTCACGTCTTTCAGATTTTATGAAAATTTGAAAATGTAGGACAGGGTGCCCATTGGGTTGAGCAACTATTTGACAATCAATTCTCGTAAAAAATAGTCCATAAAGACATGTCTACACATTAATGAGATTTTTATATTCCATATTCGGAGCGGATATATTGTATAAATTCATATGCTCCACTTTCGCAAGGAACATAGTTAAAAAAAATGTATATGTAAACCAGATTGGTGGCATAATTTTGTACATAGAAACGAAAATTAAATATAATTGTACTCTAATTATTATGACTGTAATGACTATATGACATTTCGTGGATACTGTGTTTGAAAATCATTTTCTAAGATAAAGATATTTTAGTTGTCTTTTAGTCTTCATATGATTTAATTTAATATAGTCATATCGACATACTGAATACTCAATGCTTAAGTTATAATATTTTTGTATTTTTTATAAAAAATACGGTGTTTAAAAATTAAGATACATTGTCAAAAATACTTTAAAAGAAAACTAACGGATAATTTGTACCCCTGGTTAAATTACAGTATTATATATTAAATATTATCTGCATATAAATAAATGTGTATTCTAAAAACTATTAAAAAATAAAACTATGCTGAAGAAACTTTCGTCAATTAACCATTAATGAAGAGTTTTTCCACACAACTTGCGTATTATTTTAAAGTAAATTAGGTATAGTTATCAAACAATCTACAAATTTGATTATTTCACACGTTTCTCAAAGTTTCGCAGGTTGCGGATCATGCTCGATAATAACGTTATTATAATACAATATTTTATCATTATTGTTATAGAACGCAGGTGCGCTACGCACTTTGGTTTGTTAGGAAAATGTTTGAGACGTCAGCTCGCTTGGTGAGTAGATATAAATATCATCAAAATGAGTCGCGCGTAAGCAACAGTAAATCGTTCATTAAATTTGAAACGTTACGCAAGACATGTCTTCTAAAGACAAATTAGTATATTATTATAGGGTAAGATAAAATAACATGAATTTTCAGTTACAGAACTTAGCCGCTCACATTAACGTTTTTAATATTTAGAAATTTTTGTTTTTCTAAAGCTTTAACAATGATTTTTATTTAGTATTTTTATATAAAACTTAGATGTCCAATATATATTGGAAACTTTTAAGAATTATATGTATACTAATTTCAATAGCACACGAAATAGTTTTATAGTTAAATATTTTTACGCAAATACGTTACCTATTCGCCGGCTATAAACACTGAGCTACTATTAATGTCTAATAATGAAGAGTGAAATCATATTAATTTACGTCGATAGTTATACCCTCTTTGACCGAGAGGTTATGTGCTTCAAAATTAAAGCTTATGGGTTAGAATCTTAAAGCTGCAGAATTTAAAAAATGTAATATCGTAAGTAAAAAGTAGATAAAATAAAAAAATTGGGAAAGAGAAAAATTGGTTAAAATATTTACAATTACGTAATAGACGAATTGCTTAAATAATAAAATTGTAAATGTTGGTTTAAATGCAGTAAAAATGTTTTAAGCTTTTATATGCATTTAAAAACTAGAATTTTTTTGAAAATATTTTGAAATCATATACCAGAAAGAATATATTATACACTACTATTGATTAAGTTATAGCTCTGCTTTTATAGCTATGATTTTGTCGTTCTTTATTTTGAAAATTTTGACTTTAAATGTATATAAAAAAAAAGAAATTACTACCTCATATTTTATAATATGTCGCTAAAAATTTTTTTTTTTGTTTAGATTCATTTGTTAATTAACCTTATTAGTTTTTTTAAATCGAATCCCTAGTCGTTTGTACGTTGGTGACCAAACTAGGAATCGGAAAAAAATATCGATGTAATAAAATGCTACATGACATTAATATCATGTCAGTTTCCCATATAAATATAAATATATATATAAGGAAAATTGTCACGTTACCATACGCATGAAGTCATAAAAGCTCCAAATTACCACAATATTTTACACATATATTAAAAAGTATATGTATATGAATTTTAAAGTACTGGGAGATAATTTAGTATTTTAAAATTCCGGTAGCTTTTATCGATTTCCATAAATTGGTTCAACGGAAGTGCTCATTGAAGTGGACTACAAGTAACGAGTTCAATAAAGGGTGATCACAATGTTGATACATACTGAATACACACGGGAATACGTATGCCGAAATTTATTATTAGATTAAAATTTACTACAATTTTGCTATCTTAGTCTATACCGGAAATTTCTGCATTCCATTTTAATGCAATTTTTATTTCCGGTGTGACATTTGAATTATTCAATACTTGTTATAAGCAACTATAATGTACATTACGAGAAACCAGGAGGTTTAAATTACCTTAGCGCGCTTTCATTCAACACCCAAAGTATTTATTTAAATACAAAACTAATCCATTTCAAATTATAAAAATGTATTTCTAACCGATATAAAACCGAATGGTAAATTTAATTATTTTAATTTGATATTTTATGCTAGATACCTAAACCTGCGAGACTCTTGATAAATGGCGTCAAATCTATACAAACTACATTTTCTTTTTGTAGTTATCATACCCATTTTATGTTTGATCTTAAAGAACATAAGCAAATATTTTTTTAAATTATTACAAATATGATAAAATAAATACAAGACAATTCTGTCGTGTAGAAATTTCTGCATTTTAAATCATTTTTATGAATCGTTCAAAATGAAATCTGGTTTCTAGCAAAATTAAGATATTTTTCTTTAAAAACCAATCTAGCCAACTCTTCACCATGATTATTAGTTAGGAAACACTAAAAAAATGTCCCTTTTTAATATAATTTTATGAAATTTAGTGCACCTAGGAGTACACACACATATACATATATGTGTCTTAATTCTCTACGGACATCTATTTGTTTTATTTGGCTGTTAGAGTGATCTTTATTATGCACCATAATCTCACTTTGTTTCGTCATTATTAATGTCCTCCTATATTTGAAATGGAATACTAGGCGTGTATTTTTGTAACAGTGAAAATATTCATATTTGAATTTATGTTTGGGAGTGACAGTGTCAATGCTTAAGATAATTTCGACATGTTTTTGACCAATGTCCAGTCGTGTACACACGAAAAGTTTACATTGATCATTTATATTTCGCATAAAAAAAAAAAACGTTTTCAGTTTTTGTCAAAATGTTTTCAATCGTCTAGGGACAAATTGTTCGTATCTCATTTTTCCAACATGGGCTCGGTAAATAACGTTCGGGGAAAAAGGACAGAGCGACATTAAAAATCGATGCGGTTACCTTTTTAATACGTTTCATATATTTCAATAACTCCCACAATATATGAAACGGTAAAAATGAGACCGTTCTTTATGACAGATATAAAAAAGCGCTTAGTAGATAAAATATGATTTGTAAGTATAAGTAACTGGCAACACTTAAACGCTTTGTGGTGAAGTTTTTTTTCTAAAAATGGAACAGAATAACTCATCAAAATGACAACATGACAAAACAATATTTTACGTTAAATAAATCAAAAGGGTTGTGTCAACCTGTCAGAAAAATGATCGTAATTTCAAAATTATCAACTTATGTATTATGCGCTTTGTACAGCAGGAATAAAGCATGAAAACAAACACATACTTTCATCAACATATTTGTTTTCCGTTGTTTTCCCGCGTTTTTGTAGTTTTTAATTTAAATTATAGTTGATAAAATTTGAATAGGTCAAAGAATTTCGAGAATATCAGCTTAAAGTATTTTTTTTGTATTATGGACTACCTATGTATTTATTTGTACTGTGGTGATATTATAATACTCAAATAGTAATAATAATAGCGAATACCCGATTTCATTTTGAATTATAATGTGTTCGTTTTAATATTGGGACTTTAGATTTATCGAATTATGAATATAAATAAATTTTATGTGTTTACTTGTTTGTTCAAATCTATTGCGCTACGGATTAAGATTTCTCAAGTGGTATTACAGTAAAGGCTAAAGTAATGTCTACAAGCGTGAAGTTCCTTCCAAGTTCGTAATTATCTGTTGGAAACATAAACATGAGTATTTGTCAGGAAAAGTAGTGTTGTATATTAATTTTATATATCCACTTCTTAGTACTTACTATTTTCACATTAGAATCCATCTTTTTGATTCGATATAATTCAGATTTTTAGAAATTATTTCGCTTTCATATCAAGTCGTCGGTTTCTACGTTTAATACGATTTTAAATATGTATATACACTCAAAAACGCATATTTATCTTTTCGCAAAGTCAATTATCTAAACGAAACACTTCTGTTGTAGGTATATATTTTTTTATCCTATACGATAGATTATATAAAAAAAGTATATGAATCTCAACAGTGTGAACATTACTACTATACTTAATTCGAATTATTATGATATTCACGAGAAAAAGTTATCGGTCAAGTACTCAACTACTTGGGAATCCAGTACCACGTTCGAATTGAATTTTTAAAACCTCTGTCGAGATTCAAACTTTCAACCTGTACAAAACAACACGCTAAACTCGACCACCGAAACTATAATATAGGCCGAATCATTAGTATGAAATTAAATCTAATTCACATTATTTTGTTTATTTTATACATTTACACTGTATGTATTGAAATGATTTTCATAGAGTTATTTATATGTTGGGTAGAATAATAAATTGTATTGCGTATTTTAAACCATTGTAGAAATGGTATTTATTCAAATGATAAAGTTAATATTAAATTGATAAAGCAGTAGAGGCATAACTGCTGTGTTTGCATGCAATTATTTTTATTGTCTATCATTTATAGTGCATATTCGCCATGTTGATCCTTTTTCGAGATTCGTTTTTACTTCTCGAACACATTGGTGGATAGGCCAGGGTAACAGTTTACCTTTACCTGATAGCAAATGATTGTTAACAAATCTAGAAATAAACAATTTTCAATTTGCATAGAACGTGATTTGGATATCCGATTTTAACTTTTGAAATTTTCGGACTGTATATACATGGAAATAATGTTCCTATTTCTGTATACACATGTATATATATTGTAAAATAAAAATATACTTTACGAGTTTGACTTAGGTAATAAAATAATGCCTACTGTGCCGTAGATTGTAAATTTGAATTTCATAGCTAATAAGGATTTTTTTTATAATTCAATAATACAGTATTGAATGGCTAATTGGTGGAAAAATTATCCGACTCTTATGACAAAAACCATCTGTATAATTGTAAACATTGTGGAATTGATATACAAGTCCACACTGACCTTTCATACTGACGAAATTCACATGACCTAATGTCGAAGCGGAAATAGTAAAGAAAATAAACAGAAGGTGGAATATAATAATTTGTATTTGGTTAAAATCTTGATGATTATCCTTTCTGTCCTGACAAATTAATTTGGAAATGGCACATTTCTATCTGATTATGGATATAATGAAATATGTGTTATGATAATTAAAAAATACTGCTCATTTTCAGATGTTCGATTATGTGATACTAATATAATATTACTGTCAACTATTTAAAATAAAATTTTTGTGCTAAAATCGAAAAAGTTTGGATAGGAATCAAAAGTTTTCCAATGCCAAATACGTATTAGGAAAGTTTCATAACTTTTGTCGATATCCAATGTTATTTAATGATGCTGAACAACTTTAAGAAGTCTTTTCATGCGTGTATTTTCATAATATAATACTTACTTGAATATTATATAACTTGGAATCAGGTAAATATTTTGTCACGCTGTGCCTCGAATAGAATATAACTTCCCCCTTGGGTACTATATTTGCTACCTAACATCAGTTATGCGCTGACCTCTTTCCCAGCACTTTAAATGTAATGCTATCACACTGAAATTGATAAAATTCGTAAGCATCATTATTACCGTGGTGCTATAGCTGTGGTGGTTATTAATTTTCTTCATTTTCGCCTGAACAGAACTCAGAACTCATGAATTTCTCACCATATTGCCTAGCTATCAAAACTGTGGCTTACCAGTAATCCGCTTTACTTCAAACTTGAAGTTGGCAAGTCTTTTTAAAATAACTGTAGTGTGGCAGTGACTTCCAGTTACAGGTAGTTTATACTCATACATTCATTGGAGAGCTTGAATTTTGGAAAACAACTAGTTTACTATAAAGTTTATGTGATAGGCTATGGTCTAAATACTTATCTTTATCCTTAACCGCTAAGATAGTTCATATGTATGGCTCAGTTATTTGTGACAATGGAGGATTCTCACGTCACATTTTCTCCAGTAAAAGAGCTACGTTCTAGTAATCTTAATTGTGTTTTTATTTATATATTGTAGATATGACAATATGGAGTACCTTGTGGCAGTGAGCCGTACAAAAAGTCTCCGACATACGTTCTAAACAACTGAGTTTTAAATATGGTTAATCACGTCAAATATTGAGTAACGTATTTGTAGTATTTGATTTCACGACCTGTATATTAACAAAACGGATCGTGCAGTAGTGTTATGTTAAAAGTTCTAAAAACCTTCTATTGCGTCTTGTTTCGAGTAAGATTCAATTGACCTGGAGGACCATAAATGTATTTTGCCATATTATGCTGTCCTGATGAACGTTAAAATATAATAAAATTAATAGCTTGTAATGAATAAATAATTCTGGAGGCACCGAGTGAATGCCATAGTATTTATATAAAGGGAAGAAAAAAGTGCAAAAATGTTAATATATTACATACAATTTTAGCTTACGTTTTTAAAATTATTTTTTACACTGATTGACCAATTTATATACATTAAAAATTTGATTGCAAACGGTGGGAATGGCTAAAATAAAGCTGTCATCTGTTAAAAAGCTGCTAACTCAGTCAAATATTTAATATTTTCGACTGATGGTGCTTGATGGAAATTGATTTTAAATTCT